>CATIWO010140755.1:0-19369 GCA_949673435.1 Macaranga tanarius | reverse complement strand
ATTTTTATAAATAATAAAATAATTAGTAATTTAAATATTATAGTTGACTATTAAATATTGCATATTTAATAAATATAATATATTTAGAAATATTAAGATATTTATGTTAAAATTAAAAATTTAGGACAAATTTTTCATAATAAAAAATATTTGATTATATTCTTAAATGTCACATCCATACTTTCACACTTAATTTTAGTCAAAATTATAATTATAATTATCAGACATTTGATAAATTTAAATATTTATATCAAAATTTTAAAATTAGACTAAAATTAGAACAAGGTGAAAAGATTTAGACCACCTTTCCTTGAAATTTGAGCTATAATCAACTCATGTCATTGTTATGGAAATTTTTCCTTTCTAATAAAAAAAAAAAAAAAATTGAACTATAATCATTCCTTTAATCGTCATATATGAACAGACAATCTATTAGTCAATTTTCTTGACCTTCAACCTTGGGTTAGTTTTAGCCTTGCACCACAAGCAGCACTAACAAAAAAAACTTGTAACATCCGTGTCCTAAAACCGAATTACTGTTCATTAATGACAATTAAGAAGGTTATTACTCCAGTTAATTTAACTTGGTGATTTGAGTTAATTATCAATTGTTTGAATAAATGATTTGGAGTCAATTAGTATTATGTGGAGATGTATTATATTGTTATTTAAGTTGATATGATTTTGAAGAATAAAGTTTAGTGTATTGGATTATTGGTGAGGGATGAAACTGTAAAGAAAAGAAGGATTAAAGTGAAACAATTGGAAGTGAGTGAATTAGAGAGGAAAGAAAGAAAAGGAGAAGGACCAAATGAAGGAAAGAGGGAGTTTTTAGCTTTCAATAGGAGAAAGCATGGTGGGAGAAGAAAATAAGGGGGAGAGAAGAGAAGCAATCGACAGAAGTAAAAGAAGAAAAGAAAGAGGAAGAGAAAGAAGGAGAAAAAGAAGAAGGAAGCTATCTGGAAATTCTGGAACAAAATTTAGCAGAGGAAGGGAATCGGCAGGAGAAAAATAGTGAGTGGTTTAATCCGTGTTCTCCTTCCTTTTTGCTTTGATTTTTTGAAGAAATTGTTGAGTAAATGTTGTTTGAATGGTTTCTCTTAGATCTAGAACTCTTTAGTTAGTTCCCAGAGTGTTTGTTAACATTTTTGAGTGGTATATATGATATTTAGTGATCTGATGCTGGAATTTTGAAAATTATAGCCGTTTTCTACAAATTTTCAGTTTATTTTTATGTTTCTGGGTTACGGAGGTATGCGTCTGTATGTACAGGCGTGCGTCTGATCTCCCCAAAGGCGTGCACCTCTAGGCGCCTCTCCCACTCACGTGCGCCCCTTCACTAACACGTGGCGCCTCTTCATTTGCTTGTATAGAGGCGTGCGCCTCTATACAAGGGTGTGCGCCTCTGCAGAAGAGACGTGCATCTCTGCAGCTATAACGTGTGCCCCTGCAGCTGAAACGTGCACCCCAGCACCCTGACATGCGCCTCTGTGGCTCAGATAGGTCCCCCGGAGACCCGTTTCGTGACTCGATTGACTGGAACCTTCAACTTTCGACTGGGAACTTGCTTTAAACATTTGAATAACGTACTAGAACACAAAAATGGTCAAAAATGCTAATAATTATTGAAATGACCTGAAATTCTTAAGTCTCAGACAAAGAGACTAAATCTCTGTGAATAATGGATTAAGAATATCCCAACTGGCAGATGATGCCTTTGCAAATAAGGTAAAATGCCCAATGATAAATAATGTGAATAAATATATATATGAGAGTATATATGTATATGTATATGGGATGAGTTGGGATATTGAGCTGGCCACTCGTTGATAACTGTCTTTGAGACAGCGTAGGGATCCAGAGGTGCCTTTAGGGCGGATCCTTGTGGTTTATATGTATGCATACGATGATATTGAAATGAAAATATATTTTGGCTAGTGAAAGCCATGGAAAGAAAGATGAAATATTATGTGAGGATGAGAGATATTGTATATTGTTATTTTCCTTCGGGGAAAGGGTTGAGATTATCTATGATGAGATAATTGAGAATATTGTGAATGATAATAATGATATAATTGTGATGATCAACTCTCAACCTTAATAATGATTGAGGTGTAACCTCCTAATAATTAAAAGATAAAAACTGTTGTGATAACCAAATATTGTGAGAATTGCTATTAGAATTGTCAAGGGAATAAAGTTTATTTAGCTTTGAATTTCAAGCGATTATGGATTTGGTGTTTATTTATGTAAGCATTTTGGCTATGATTTTGTAATGATTTTTATTGGATGGTTTTAAAGGAATCAGGGATTCATTTGATGTTTTGAAATGCTTGAGCTCTATATCGGAAAAGAGAAAATTATATTTTTAATTGGTTGGATTTATTTTTAAAGGGGTTTATAAAATGAGATTTATCGCTGGGAAAATAGCTGAAAAAGGTTTTTTAGACTGATGTTTTATCTTAAAAGATAGTTTTACTGCTCACTGGGTAATTTCTTTTGAAATTACTCACCACCGTTTTTAAAATGATTTTCCCAGATTGAGATAGTAGCTAGCGCTGGAGGAGGAGATGGTAGTATATTGGGCTACTATGGTCTACAAGGTATCAGCCGCCGAGACTTCAGTGCGGTATGTTATTTGTCATGATGTCGATACTGAGCTGGTATTTAAGGTTATGGTTACACCGATAGGAGCCGACGCACGCATTTCATCAGTGCGTGAGGAGCACGAGGACAGTGTCTGTTCTATTTTCCGTATTACCTATGCCACCGCCCTGGATGTCGAGGTCTCCCTCACATGGGTATGATGTAGTCTTGTGGATGCATCAGATTTTGGCTTTTTTCTTGCAGCCGTTTCCTACACCCTTCAGAGCGTGTCACCAGAGTGATCTTTGAGCCAGTGGGCTAGTTTTGTTTGAGGGTTGACCTAGACTTGTGCTACTGTTACTACCTTTGTCTTCCACCACCATCTTATTCCGGACTGAGATCCGAGGGTTATGCTGGAGATTACATGCTAGGGCAAATTTTATTATATCTTGTATTATTTGTATTAGCATCTAGTACTCTGAGATTATATTCTTTTGGGATTATTGTATATTTATATATGTGGATGGATGGTTAGCACTACGGTGCATATGATGTATATATATATTATTGTGGCTGATCTTAGTAATATGTGATGTATGATTATTAAGGATAATATTGGTACATGATCGCTGGATGGATACACGTGATAAATGAATGATGAATGGATGTAGCAACACTAAGCAAATATCAAATAAGGTTTTAATTTGTACGTATTTTAATAGTGTTAGCAAGTGTTGGATATAACCTTAAAAGCTCATTAAGTATATTAAGAATGTAATTACTGTGGATAATTGTATATTAGTGGTTAATTAAAGGGTAAGGCGTGACAGGATGAGCCACGGAGCTCGTAATATATCAAATCAAAGCTGACTCAGAGAGCTATATGGCCTTTGTCAGGGGAACCCGATGAACCCTATTTTAATATTTAAATTCGACCATTTAGGCCTCCATTTAGGGCTTCAAAGTTCTAGTTGAAATTATAGTCTTAAGTGTGCATGGCACTGGGAGTTAGAGAGCCCGTGTATGAGGCATAGCAGAATTGGATAGTTGTGTATAGTCAAATCCTAGGGCTGAATACACATTCTACTAAATAGGTGTATACAATCTTATTCCTTCTTAGTAAGGACTTATTAACTTGAGGAGTAGAATAATAAATTATGAAAATTTTATAGTCTCCGAGTAGAGACTAAATTATGTTCATTAACAATGACGCTAGGAAGATAATAAAATAAGAGAATGATAATTGAAGTAAAGTATCCAGTATAATCAAGTGGAACTAAGATTTCAATCCTAAAGAAAAGGAATGATGAGAGTTTAAGTAATTATATATATATATATTTAACCTTATTCCTTTTTGGTAAGGATAGGTCAAATCTAAAGATGGAAATTTAAGTGGAGATATTATAATATTCAATATTTTAGTTAATAGGGATAATGTTCCAGTATCCCATATAGAGACTAAAGGTCGAAATACTCCAACGGAATCCAATATGAGAAAAATATAAAAGTCTGAGAATGATATTTTATAAGAAGGCACAAAGATATACAAGTGATGCTAGGATACTCGATAACTCCTAAAAGAAAGTGATATAATTTTAATTGAATAATAATAACCCTAAGGATTTGAGATTCCTTATCTAGGTCATGAAAGATTCGTAGATGTGTACATTCGATGTTGGGGGCCGAATATACATAATATTGTGCATATATATATATCTATGTTTGAAAAATGATTGGTAAATGTGTAAAGATGTTACCCGGGGCCAGATACACATATTACCATATAGAATTATGGTTAAGTAGCATGTACGCTAATTTATAATTGAAGTTAGTAAATGTATATAGCTGATGCCTGGGGCCGGATACACATGATACTTCATAAGATAAAGTTAGTGGATGTGCATAGCTGATGCCAGGGGCTGGATGTGCATGATACTTCATAAGATAAAGTTAGTGGATATGCATAGCCGATGCCGGGGGCCGGATGTACATGATACTTGATAAAGTTAGTAGATGTGTATAACCGTTGCCAGGGGCCGGATATACTATGTATAG
This sequence comes from Macaranga tanarius, assembly GCA_949673435.1. Lineage (NCBI taxonomy): Eukaryota > Viridiplantae > Streptophyta > Magnoliopsida > Malpighiales > Euphorbiaceae > Macaranga > Macaranga tanarius. The sequence continues at coordinate 14,728 of CATIWO010140755.1, read as the reverse complement.
CCGTTGCCAAGGGCCGAGTACACGTATGCATAGCCGACGCCAGGGGCCGGGTATATAATTTGCTATAAAGATGTAAGATTACATCTGAGATATATGTAGAGCTGTTGTCTGGGGCCAGTTACATATATCAGATTAGATTGACCTTTGGGTCATTGTGGGCTTAAGTGCTGATCACACTTAAGTAATATTATCATGGGTATTGAATATGAATAAATACTTGCGTAATATCATACTTTTGAACAATATTGCGCTTAAAATTATGTGTATGTATATGAAGTACTCCTAGTTAATAATTTTCAATGGATGATGTATATTGATGATGATTTTATTATTAGTATGTTTAAGTACATTATCCAAGAATGTATGGTGAAGTGATGATTTATTTTCTTTATTGATTTGTCTTTTAATATCCGACTTGAATTAGAAATGAATTATTTTATGTTTGAATTTCTGATTTTTATGAGAGAAAGGTTAGTTAGTGATGCTATATAGATATTGATATAGTGTATTCATTTAATACTAATGGTTATTGAATCCCTATTATTTCATAAAATAAATATGTATAGAAAAGGGAATTTTATGAAATATTCGAATGAGTAATGAACGTGGTTGATTTTGAAATTGAGATATATCTGAATGTGAATAAGATATTTGAAGTTCATTGATTCTTATTTTTGAAATTTCTGGAAGTTGGTTTTTAAAGATTTATGGTGATAATGTTTCAAAATAATGGTTTATCCACTCACTGGATAATTTCCTTTTGAAATTACTCACATTTGTTTTGTTTTAAAATTTTCAGTATAGGTGACTGATTACTGCTTAGTTAGCAGCGAGAGATGACAGTGCCGCGGACCACGACAGTAAAAGAGGATGGATAAGATGAAGATTTTCTTTTTAGAAATATTTAAGGAATGAGATTAGAAATTGTTAATTTTATTATTGTGTTAACATTGAGTTGTATATAGACATGTAAACTTTGAATAGCATTAAAGTTTAGTATTTAATTATTGTAATATTGATGACCAGAGTTTTTTTTTTTTTCATTAAGTCCTTAATTATGTCTATTAATGGAGTAAACAGTAGTGAAGGTGTGACAATTTTAGTATTTCAAAAATTATTAAAAATTATTGGTGACTAAATAAAATTTTCTAATAATATAATATACCATAAATGAATTAAGGGCTTAAATATAATTTTAAAAAATAAAATTTTAATTTTTTACTAAATGTTTCTATGAAAGTATGGACTAATTTGTAACTAGCTAAACTATGAGGGAGTTATTTGTAATTTTCATTGTGATATTTGTATACATCTCAGATAATAGGGGTGTAAATAAAATTTTTAGGGTCAATTTGACCTTTATTGAAAAGTTGAGGGGATAAATTATCGAAAAAGGTCAAAAAAAAAAAAAAAGAGCAATTTAAATCTTTTCAAAAAGTTTAAGGGTCAATTTGACCTTTATTCAAATTGTTCTTTAAATAAAAACATCCAGTGCGAACTGATTTCAATGATTGCTATTACTATAATGTTATATATATATTGTTATCTTTTACTTTTCAGTGTAGTATATTTATTTGGATAAATTTTTTAAATAATTGAGGCATAATTTAATTAATTTTCTCGTATAATTGTTGGCCTAGAGGCAAAATTTGTTTTTCTTTTGATCGATGTTATAAAATTGTCAGGTTGACAAAAGGTAATCAATTTCCCTCAATCTCTAATGACATCACAAGATGAGAATTCTCGATTGATCCTTCTTTGCCGATCCTTGTGCAGCTGGCACTGCAAGAGCCATTGGCAGTACAATGATTTATACCTAAACCTTAATTAATTTTTATTAGCGATTAATTTGTAGCATATTATTGTCTGAATATGACAACTTAAGTCCTTAGTATATATACATGTTTTTTCTTTTCCAAGGAAATATATCTAAATTACAATTAAGTTGTCAAGGTCTGTTGTTCTCTTATCAATTGATGAACAAAATTCCAGTTTGTTAAAATTTATCCATACCATGTAATTATTATTTAATTAGCCAAAGCCTAAATAATAATTTTATTTGGTTTTATAAATATAAAAAATTAATAAGGGTCTAATACAAATATTAACTATAAAAATAACACTAATGCAAATAAATATGTGATGATCAAAGCAACATATTTACATTTTTTTCCCTATTTGCCAAAACAGAAGTCTCAGGTTGGAAAAAATTATCAATGTGCCACCATATTTGAAAATGTCCTACCAAAATTGACTAGCTTCTATAGATTGAAATTCACTTACAATTTCTGGAAGGCCCACAAATAATTCTTGCGGTGTAATGTCTTCAACAAACCTATTTTTTTTCTTGAATTGGACTAATGAATCCTAAGTCATAGCATCACATGCATGCACTACCCAAAAAAAAAAAAAAAAAAAAAAAAAAAAAAAAAAAGAGAGAAAAGAAGAAGAAGAAGCTGCAGGTAAGTAACTATGTGGAAGGAGAGAAACAATATTACATGGACAGTGATATTGATAAGGGAAGAATTAAAGTCTTTGTTTAGGTGAGAATAAATTGATGGGTTGATGAAATTAAAACTAATGGTCCCTCTCATCTGCTTGAAATTATATATATACTCATTAATTATTAATATTTGAACAAAAACATATACACACAAATTTTTTTTTTTTGTTTCTTTGAAGTGAAATTAACAATGAGAAGAGTCCGTAACACAGGTCAAACAATTAAGATAATCACGAGAGACAAAGGATTAACTTGTACAACTGTCAAAGGAGAAGGGAGAGTGATATTATAAGAGAAAAATAAAAAGATAAAAAAAGGGTTGGAGAGGTCACATGATTCTCCAACAGTCGCATCTGTATCCATAATGTTGAGTATTATTGCATCGTAAAAAGAACAAGTGGAGTAATAAAAATCATTGATGAAGCCTATATATATATATATATATATATATATATATCTTACATAAATTTATCATGTATACTATATATTAATATATATGACTTACTATATAAAAAACCATCAAAGTCTTTACAATATCTGAACTTTGATGACTTTTAATTCCCATATATATATAGTAGTAGTTCAATGATATATGTACATACACACAAAAAGAGAAAAAAAAAAAAAACATCCCAAAAAACTCAACCGAGAAAATATTTTCTTTCTTTAATTCTTTTATCATCTCCATTGGTTAAAGCTAACTATACTTCCACTTCTATCGAACCTTCAAGCTTAAGGGTGTGCTTGGATCAGGTGGTCTCTTGCCATATATATCTGTAATCTGATCATCATCAACTTGGAACGATAATGATCGGGGCATTTTCATCTTCATCTTAATCAAATGGTTTGTACTAGCTAGCTTGGAAGTATAAAAATTAACCTTTTTTTTTTTTTGATAAGCATGATCAAATAACCATGAACTTGACCTAAACTCACATAGTTTTCTCATATATATGTACACTGATCGAAGTTGAAACTCAAGATCTTGGAACTTATTTTATTTTAAGTTTTTCTTTGTTTTTGTGCTGGATTTATGGCTAAAAATGGTTGCCAAAACTTTTGGAAAGGATTCCAGATGACTGTTTTTACCAGTTTTCTCTTCCTTTGTTGAAATTCTTATTATATTAATTAACTCTTGCTTGATTTTTCAATTATTCGTCATTACAAGTTCAAAACTCTTGATATTTCTTTCTTTTTTTTTTCTGAACTGAAATTCTTGATATTTGTTGTGGATTAGTTGATATATATATATATATATATATATATTACAGAAAATAGTTATTTATTTTTTATATTTTAACCTGGTCGTTAATTCTTCTTCTTCTTCTTCTTGGGATGGGATGATGATGAATTTTGGCAAGTATTTGAAGCGAAATGGATTAGTTTATTAGAACTGGAGTAGCTCAGTAGTAGCATTTTCCATTTTACTGCTATATTAATTAATATAATCTTGGTTTAAGGTGCTTTAGAATAGAATGATCTATGCAGCAAATACATGAGCCGTGGTACTTGGCCAAGAGTGTTTCAAAAATGAGATGATTGTTCTGAAAATTTGATGATAATCTCTCTTTCTGTCTCCACAAACATAGGCACATCCACATACTCAAAATTAATGGTAGCAATTCTTCCCTGAAAGTTGATCATAAATTTATATCTCCTGTATTTCTTTTGCCATTAATTTGCATATTATCAATTCCAGATGCATTATGCATATATGAATTTCTTGTTTTCTTTTTTTTACAATTTTTTTACCAACATGATGAGTTATTATTAATTTAACTGCTCCTAAAATAAGCAAGACCTCCAAATACCAAATTCAAGCTCATTGAATTATATTTGCTTGTATATGCAGTTCCTTTTCCTCTCCTTTTTTTTCATATATTTTACATTCAGAATGTGCAGCATGAAAAAAATGTGTGTCTAAAACTGCTCATAATTTCATTTCTTGTTCTTTGAGCCAATTAATGTTTCATATATACAATTTTTGTCCAAACAGGTAATTCCTCTTTTTTTTTTTTTTTTTTCTTTAATTAGTTTCTGTTTGTCACTTTTATTCAATTTTGCAGAGTGATAGAAGGTTATGAAAATAAATAAAAGGGGAACAAATTCAATGTCAAAAGCTTTGAATTAGCCATGTAAGTGTTAGTACCAACAAAAAAAATTATAACCTTTTTTCTCTTGGTTTTGTTCCTTTTCAGTGTGTTCATGCATATATATGTATATAGGGCTACTACAACAATTAGCATTTGTGATCATTTCATTCATCTGATCCTTTTTATATGAGAAACAGCTAGCCATTGATCACTTGATGGAGAGTGATCGTGTTAAAGAAAAATATAAGTTGAAGTACATAGTGCATACAGTGCATGCATGATCTAGAATTTCAACAATAATGTTCTTGAATAGTCACTGGCTATAAATTCTACCATGGCAATTATACCTACCACAGAACTTCATAATCTTTCAGGCATTGCTCTTACTATATATGATCAGGCAACGCGACAAGCAACTGATTTCAACCAAAATCTTTTAATTTGAAGCTGCCTCCATTTATACTGGTGGATGAAGCAGTTCATGTAACAGCTATTCATAAATAAATAATCCAAAATAACTTTTTCAAACCTATAATAGGTTCGTGAGGTCAGCATTGCCTACGAAAATATACGCGCAACCACGAAATCCTTTGCAGGATTGCTAGTAAATATATGCATGTTAAACTTGGAATCAAATGTTTAAAACCCAGTTGGAGCTCATAAAAAAAATTATGAAATTTGTATAACATATATATATTCCAATTGAATCTAATAACACATTAATATTTGTTACTGTGATTTTTAACTGCTTCTTGTTTATCTATTTATTGTAGCTATTTATGTATATGTCGGGTGTGAAAAATGAAGTGTACAAACAATGATTATTTTATTTTATTTTTTTTGAAACCACATACAATGATAATTTAATGCAGCATGTGTAACAGAATATCATTTCTGCAGCATGGGAAGGTGATGTTTTAAATAGAGGATCTAATGAATCTTAAAATCCAGAAGAAGAAAAAAACAGATTTAAAAAAAAAATAAAATTGTAAGTTAATGCAGGATCCGTGAAACCTGAGATGGATGAAATCAATTAATATTGATCTACTATTTTTCTTTCTTTTATAGTTTTCACCAACTTGGGGAGCCCAAATAAATTGAAGGGACCAAACATGTAAATGAGAAAACAAGAAATTAAATCTACTGCATTTGTTTTGTTGAATCCATCATTGAAGAAGCCAGCATGTTCATATGCATTTATTTTTCATAGAATTACGAAATATAAGTATTTTGTTATTATGTATAAGTGATGAAATTAGTACGTAAAAATATATGTTATACTAAAAAAAAGGCTTAAGTCAATATAGCACATGCTTCCTGATGTTTTTTTTTTCTCACTTCATGTCATGATCAGTCCATTTCTGTAACAGAAACTATTTAAAGATATATTGAAGATGGGTATGATGGAAGAAGTAGAGATGCGAGAGCAAGAAAAGAGTGGCACTGAGGAACAAGCTGAAAACACATCTTTAGCATCTTCACATAAATGGTCGTCTTTCGATTTGAATGAAGAAGCAGCGAGCAGTAATATAAATGATCAAGAAGGTGAAGAAGACGACGACGACGAAGAAGAAGAAGAAGAAGAAGATGGCAGTGGTGAAGATGAGAAGAGAACAGAAGGAAGTTCATCAGCTAATAACACATCTTCAAATGAACGAAATAATGAACGTAGGACTAGTGTTAGACAATATATTAGATCAAAATTGCCTCGTCTACGTTGGACTCCAGATCTTCATCTCTCTTTTGTGCATGCTGTTGAAAGGCTTGGTGGACAAGAGAGTACGCGCATACATATATACATACACTTCAATTTCATTTCTTCCCTTCTCTTTTTTATTGCCTTCATTGCAGGTACTAACAAGTTCTTTGTTTGAATTGATGAAGGAGCTACTCCTAAGCTAGTTCTTCAGTTAATGAATGTGAGAGGACTTAGCATTGCTCATGTAAAGAGTCATTTGCAGGTACTTTTTAGAATTAAGGTTTAATTTCATATATGTACTGATTTATTTATTTTGTTTTCATAATTTGTGCTCTAATTAATTATATCTTTTGCTCATTCATATCAGATGTATCGAAGTAAGAAGCTTGATGAGGCTGGGCAAGGTGAAGTTCTTTATCTTTGGATTTTGTTAACAATTTGAGAGTGTATATAATTAGGAAGAAAATAATTGACTCCAATTAATCAATCCACCCAGTAGCTTTATTCCCTCATATCTTTTGTATATGTTGTTTAATTACAAAAAAAATTAATTAATTAATTGGGTATCTGGTTAAAATTTCACTAGTTAATCTCCCTCCCCAACACTTAAAAGAAAAATATTATCATCAGCTTTCAATTTAATTACTTGGTGGCCAGCGTATCATTGACTTAGTGGCTAAGACTTTCACTGGCAGTGTCGAGGGTCTCGAGTTCGAGTACCGGCCTCTCCCCTTTCCCCTATAAAAAAAAAATCATTACTTGATGTACTTAAAAAAATATTAATCAATTCTGAGTTCAATTACTATAGCACCCCATTTTTCCGATTCAGTAGTTTGTCTATAATTTATTTTTTATGGACGTTGGTAATATCTTTCCACTTGGTACCTTAGTATGACATAGTTGTAAAGTTAAAAACAGCATTTAAAAGAGGAAAAACTTATGGCCGTATAAATATAATTTTCTGAAATGGAAAGATTTTATTATAATTATATTAAAATTTGGATTTTTCCTCAAAATATTAATAAAATGAAAGTTTTTATAGAAAAAAAAGCCAAAAATTATACGCACCCATAAAATATAGAATGAGTGAGAAACTTAAATAAATTTTCACTAGAGTTCAAGATTTTACGGATGGATTGGATAAATGTTTCACATAAAATAACAACTATTGTTTTTGTTTCACAACTATTCTGGTATCATTCAGAATAGGTACAATTGTGATAAAAGAAATAAATATTGTAGGGTCATATATTGCGCCATGCTGATATAAACTTGCTTTCATCATGCAGTACTAAGTCATGCATACAGATCAATGCAAAGAAGAGACAACATTCAAGGCATGCTACACCAAATTACAAGTTGCCCTCAACAACACTTCAGAATGGAGAATGGTGGAATTGTCTTAGCTCGAAACTCTTCTCAGCATTCCTTTGATCACAATTTTTTGCTCTCTTCCCTCTCCCAAAGAACTTCAAGTTTCAAAGGAAGCTTCTCATGGTAATTGCTATGCGATTTTTAGAGAATTTTTATTTTTTTATTTTTTTTTTTGGTGCTAAAAATATTGTTTCACATTAATTTCTGATGGCATCTCTTGTTAAAATGCAGGCACAAACAATGGAATTCTGATCAGCATGAAGGGATAAGGGAAAGTGTAGGTTCATTTGCAAGCAAAGATCTTGAACAGGGATTGGATACAACAATGCGAATTGGACCATTGAGACCTAGTCGATTTCTTGAGGAAAAGCGATGGCCACCATTCGAAATGGTTAAAAATAGATGGAAACTTGCTAAAAATCACACAGATTTGTCCTGGTGCAAAAATACTTGCTCTCAACCTGATGCACATCAAATGGGCAACTTATCAAATTCTGTTGGAGCAACTTGCTATTGGAACCCAACTGAAGGAGAAGCTAGAAAAAACACAATGGTTAAGCAATCTTTGTTCAACCCATCATATGATTCTATTGGCGATTTCAATAGCTTGAAAACATCTCTCGAGTCTCCATTTCTGATTGAGGTAACAATATTATATTTCTTTTGAATTTAGCTTTAGAGAAAGTGTTCATGCTTCTTGAAATCTAATAATGGTGGTAGCGTGCATGCAGATGAATAAAGATAACGCGTTGAAGGATAAAGAATGGTTGCCTGATCTGCAGCTGAGATTAAGCCAAAGAGTTGGCATGGAGGAGAGTAAGAGCACTCATTTTAGAAGCACACAAGAAATTAGCACTAAGCTTTCACTTTCTTGATTATAATTAGTGCTGGAAGATGATATACAAATCACACGAAGATCGATTTTTAGAATAAACAATAGAATATCATTCTATACGAACACACCATGTTTAATTATTGAAGCTTAGCAAGGCAATAGTGAGGCTGAGTACTTGAGAATATCTGACAATTAGAGACTATATAATGTAGAAAAAAGAATAGGAGTGAGTGAGTGAGTGAGAGAGTGAGAGAGTGAGATCTTTTTAAGTACTTGTCTTGGAGCCGTTACCATTCGTTAGCTATATATATATATGATTCTTGTTTGTACTGCTGTGTTAATGGTAATAATTATTCAGTTTCTGGTGAAAACTACTCTCAACAGAGTTTATGGTGATAATTGAGTGAGTAGGACCTAGACAATTGATTTTTGAAGGACTTTTGCTTCTACTTGAATTACTCAAAACATATATATATATCACAAATATAGATAAAAAAAATCACCTGGTAAGAGTACTTTCACCAAGTTGCAAGGATCTGGATTCAACCCGTGAAAGCAACATTTCTTCAGGTATTTATATTTTTTATAAAAACAACTTTTTCTACTTATAGCTTGAGGTGGGTGGTGTAGTTATTAAATTTCAGCTCAGTTTCAAGTTAAATTATAGCTCTCGCAAATATTTTGTAACAAGAAAGAGATCATACGAAATGAAAATTATTATCACTAATTGTCTCTTTTTCCCAATTTTTTAATTAAAAATACAAAAAAAAAAATTAATGGTTTGAATTTTAGAAGGATGTTTGAAAAAAAAAAATTAGAAGAATCCATCAAAAGATTTGGAGAGGCATGGGTCCTCTGGTGACAATCTGAGTTTGCCATAAAAAACATCATAAATTATTTCTTTCTAAGCACAAGAGTGATGATTAACTTATAATATAGATAACCGGTTGGAATTAACAGATAGAAGGTTGTTCTCGTTTAAGTTGAGATTTTGAGTTCGAGTTCCAGTGAAAGTAATCACGTTAAAATTGGGAGACATTTGCCTCCTTGTGGTTCTACGCAGGTCAATTCTGAATTAATTGTAGCCCTTATAACTACCAGATACCAAGAATATTAAGTGCAAAAACTTATAATATATTTGCTAAGGAAAAAAAAAAAATTTGTTATTATTTTCATTATTAGTAATCCCTTATGGCTGTTATGATATTTTTTTTCTCAAAAAAAATGCTGCACATATATTATATTTTATCACTGGTTTAAAATCATATTAGATTGATCGGCTTAAATGGCTAAATTGACAATTGTAGCAAAAATTCAATTTGAATTAAAGCTAAAATCGATGAAATAAAAAAAAATATATTTTTATTTATAATATTTGTTTTTATTATTAATGTAATTATTTTTTATTCAAATATGAAACTAAATTCAAAATATATATTGATGATTATTTATAAACTAATGTATAAAGTTAGTTTTTTTTTTTGAGATATATGTATAAATTTAGTTACTATATAGTTTTATCTATATATTATATTGAACAGGTAGAAGCAATATTAATTATAATCAATTCAATTTTCTGTCCCATTTTAAAATTATTGTGTCCTACAGCATGCCATTAAAGATATTATAATACAGTGCGGTGGAATAAAGATGTAATAAATAGCATAAATTTGCTATTAAAATAAATATTTTTCTATTTAATCAAATGATGGAAATTATATATATTAGAAAGTATAAAAATAATAGAGAATGTTTTCGTGAATTCATCTAAGCTTTGGCAGAAGTATTAGGTTGAAGAACATGCTGTACAATATTTTATCTTGAGAATATTCGATGGCCCAGTTGATGGATGATGCATGATATTGAAGTCCATACAACTAATCAACGACAAGTCGTTTGTTTGAAAATGAAAAGTTTTATTTATTTATTTTTTTTCTAAACCAGAACCACTAGTATTTAAAGCTCGTTAAATTTTGACTAATCAAGTTCGATTCGGATAAGACCATAAGGACGGTAAAATTTCCCAACAACTATTTAACGTAACTGCGTTCATTACTCGAGACCTTAGCTTAAGGGAAAATGTCCAAATGCCTCTGCCAGCGGATCCCGAATCCCGACAGTTATTGGTATTACAAACAAATCCACATCATGATACCTGCTGAATCCATTGCAAGAAACGAGAAAATATATATTTCTGTAAAGCACAATGATCCCAAGAAATGAGAAAAAAAAATAGAGCCATTGTAAGGAACGTAACGGAAGGCTTATACATCATTGCCTCAGTCTTGCATCAGTGGAAGTAGGCAAAGAATGCAAGAAAGGGAACGCAAGCTTACAAACTTAGTATATATAAAAACTTGTACAAGAACCAATCATAATGCATTCTGACCACCACCATAATGGTGAATGATTCTCCCAGTAGTCAGTACAGAAAAAAATGGGGCTGATAATTTTTAACCCTCTAGTAGAAAACATAATCCAAAACAAAAAATGGCGCGTGGTGGTGATGTAGGAGGAAAGACATTCAAGTCCCTTGTTTTTTTTTTTTTTTTTTCAACTTTTAGATTGCTGAGAAGCGTGAGGAAATAGTTCCTGTCAAAGTTGTGGTGATGTAGGAGGAAAGACATTCAAGTCTCTTGTTTTTTTTTTGTTTTTTTCAACTTTTAGATTGCTGAGAACCGTGAGGAAATAGTTCCTGTCAAAGAATGGATAATATATATATATATATATATATAATGTCAGTTTCTAGTGTTCTTTAATGGAGAAAAAATTGAGGGTATTTAGCATGATGATTATGTTTATTACCTCAGAGTAGCGTATATGATCCTGATGGGAATATGATGACTTTACAATGTTTTCCCATTTTGTAGTAGCAGAGGATGTCTTAGGATCCTGCCTTTTGCTCTGAAAAGTTGTGCCGCGATATAAATGTGATGAGTGATTTTGAGAGGTGATTGAAGGCAGGGTACGCCAAAGCCAAGAGTCAGATGGAGTCTTTGGTAGAAGTGGAGGAAGAGGAGCCTGTACTGCTACTAAACTATTTTTAGCACTTTCTGTATCATCTCTGTTTGAAGTCTGATCACTTTCGATATGCACATTGCTTTCAGTGGCTGCCCCTATACATACCAGCGCCTTCGAGTCCTTGGACGAGTCTTCCATCATCTCTGCTTGGCCTCTGTTGGGTGACAAGTAGCCAGACTTCAAGCCTTTATTTTCCAGTTTATCTTCTCCATCTGGAACAGTCAGGCATTTCACATCTTTAAACGAAGATTTTACAACAGCAATTTCTTGAAACAAAGCCCTAAGATCCTTATCTGTGGAGTCCACAATACCCTTCTTGATGTCTGAGGAACCTGAATTTGAACACAATATTCCTGCCACATTTACAGTATCTACATACAATGTCTTCTCAACAGTTGGGCTCACTGGGCGGGAACCCCGTCTAATACCATTATAGGGTACTAGTTCTTGAGATTTGCTATAGCCTCTGTTAAACGAATTCAACTTATTGACTTTCAAATTTTCAAGTTCTGTAGTAGTTCCCAGAAATCCCTTCCCACGGGAAGTAGGCTGAGTTGCTTCATTGCGGTAAGGAGATAAGCAACCTGAACGCCTAAAAGGTGAGGTCCTACTTATCATTTGCCTGTCACTTGCATAAGTGAACCGATTGGATCCACCAATTAGCCTGTTTTCAACCCCTACCAACCGTGGTGATGGGACTTCATTATCTAGCTTTTGTTTAGAAACAGCATCCTTAGCAACCTGAGAAGCAATAGCCCAAAAACTGTAAGCATTGGCAAGCACTAAGAAACAACCTCAAGTTGTAACAGACACTCATAACAGGAGAAGAAAGGTGTCCTGTACTTACCTTCTTTACAGTTGGGCTCTGAGACCTGGAAAAAATGGCTTTAGTCAGTTTTTTTGTAGTATCCCGTGCCGAGGATGTCGAAGTCCGGGTCCTAACTTTCATCCCAGGAACAGGATTTAAGAGGCACAAAGAATTCTTTATGCATAACCTGGGAAGAAAACCACAACCTTTAGCTGTTGTTATATTGCCAGAATCAGAGTACTCATCACATTCATCTTCTCTTTCTTCTTCTTCTTCTTTATCCTGGCAGTAAGGTGGGATATTACGCGGTTCATTTCGAATGACAGGGGGTGTCCTATCCCTATGAACAACTTTTGTAATCTGTCTAGGTTGTTCGCCTGATACTGGTTGCTTTCTTGAAGCATAATGCGGCGGCTCCAAGGTCATTGCCTTGGCAGCAGGTAAGAAGCGACTCATCATGAAGTCTCGGGTTTGTGGATCAGTAGAGAAGGTTCCTGATTTCTTTACTACCCGATTATCAAAGCCACTCACGCCGCTAACACTACAGTTTACAGAGAACGAATCCGTAAGAGACAATGTGTCAAGTGCATCAGAGTAAACATCATCATCATCATCATCATCATCATCAACAACAACATTCTCTAAATTAACAATTGCTTTCTCATTTTCTCCTTCCTTTCCACTCACAATATTATTGAATGACTTTGCTTCTATTTGAGGCCTAAGAATATCTTGGTCTTCAGGTTTCTTGTCCACGATGTGTTTAACAGTCAATGATCTTCGAGGAGGAATCCTTGGAGTAAGAGAAGCCTCCTCACCACCCTCAGGTGTAGTACCATCTTTTGGTCTACCTGGAATCTGTTCCCACTGAAAAGGAACTGCAACTGGTTCTGTTACTTGCTCTAAATTGTAAGCTGGTTTACAAGCAGGGAGGGTATGGCGTCTGTCAAGCGGGTAGCTCTCAGTTTTCTTTCCCTTTTCTCCACATGAAGATTTTGTTGGAGCATAAGATCTTGTTGGAGTAGAAGATCTCCTCACTGACAGAAGTGGCACATTGAGATTCAATTTCCTCTCCTCCATTTCCACCTTACAGCCAAGAAAATTCAAACTTCACCAATTGCACACCATAGACCAAAACCAAGGTGAGCTCTCGATCCTTATCCCTGGCCTCTAGAAAATAAATCTGAAAGTAAAAACTGATAAATAGTTACTATAAGCAGAAGACCTTATGGCAAGAAACTTGAAGATGAATAGACTGACAAACTGGAGGTTGATGGGGTAATGAAAAATGACTTTAACACAGCAAACAGCAAGTGATCAGTTAATAACAGTTGAAGGGTGAGAGCATTTAGTGTGTTAGAAGCAAAGGAACACAGACATTTATACCTTGTCAGATAGCATACAGAAAATTAAATTAAATTAAAAGAAAACATATAAATATATACATAGGGATCTGTAAAAACTCTAACTTCACTCACCAACTCTTCTGGAAAATCAGATGAAAAGTTATAAACAGTGTTCAATTGTTCTTTACTTTTCTTTGATTAGCCAGAAGCTAAACAGATTCAAAATCTAATTAAAATCACACAAAATTAGCTTAGGTACAAAGAGTAACATGATTAAGCTCTATCTAAAATTCTAAATCAAAATGAGCATTTATTGCATGAGCTAGATGAGTTATCGAGTTCATCTATAAGTGGCATCATCAAGAAGTACATATTCAGTTTAAGAACACAGAAAACAAGAAACCACAACCACTAGAACCGACAATTAAAGAACCAACAATCTGACACTAGCTCTAGCTGATTAAAATATAAAATCAAGATCAGAAAAAAAAAAGTAAAGAAAGCAAAGACAATGTGATAGTCAAATTAAACAGAATTCAAGATTTTTGCGCTTAATGAGATGAAAAGAACTTACCTTTGAAGTGATCTACACCCACTAAAAAAAATAAAAAATAAAAAAGCAATGAATTGGGAAGAAGACTGGGATTGATGAAAGAAGAGTAAAGCGACTGAGTGAGTGAAGGAGTGTAAACGTATAAAGTAAAAAATGGAGGAAAAGGGTGTCCTAAAATGATGCTATAGATATGGGGAATGAGTGAAAACAAAGAAAAGACACAGAGATTGTTAAGAGAGAAAGATTTTAGCTTTCCATGAATAGAGACATAGGAGAGGAGAAGAGGCGATGAATGTTAATGGAGGAAAGAAACAGAGACCATAAGAGGATGAAATTATTATTACAACACAACACTCGCTCTCTTGGTCTTGGCTTTGCTTTTGTTGCATATGGTCTGCTTCTTCTCTTTTGTTCTGTTTTTAAACACACGCGCCGTTGATTTCGGTTGTTTTTAATATTTATTTATTTATATTCTTTTTGATTGTTTAGTCCTACC
>CATIWO010140733.1:0-14232 GCA_949673435.1 Macaranga tanarius | reverse complement strand
AATTCAATAATTAAAAATTTAGTAATTAGATTAATGTATTTTAGTATTAAATGTATGATATATATTTTTAAATTTTTATATATTACAAAAATAATTGATAATTTAAGTAATATAGTTAACTATTAGATATTACATATTATTAATAAAATGTAATGTATTTAGAAAAATTAAGATATTTATGCCAAAATTAAAAAATTGTGCTAAATTTGCTACAAATAAAAAATATTTGGCTTTTTTATGCAAATATTTAGTTGATGTGGCAGTAGGCCCCACATCAGTAGTGCTACCTAAGATGTCATGTCAACACCTCCCCACTCAATTTTGATCAAAGTCAATTTTGGGCTATAATTGCTCATAATTTTTCAAATTTGGCTATTTTTACAAAGATTTTAAAAGTGGGATAAAATTGCAACAAGTCATAAAAGTTTGGATTTTTTAGACCAATTGGCCTTTCATTTATATATATTTGACCAAGAGATATCAAATCCTTTACCAACTTTTCTACCATGTATATACTAAGTTCTCTTTTATATATAGGGCTTCTATACTTTGTATCAAAATATAATTCAATATACAACAATTCTTCTCTATCAATTCTCTCTTCTATTTTTCTTGTCATGGTATCAGAGCTCCTTTGATCCTCTTGAGTCAAATATTTGTGTTCAAATCTCTTCCTTTTTTTTTTGTCAGTTTTATTGTTCTATATTTTTCTCATGGATTCATCTGAAAATACTCAACATGTCTCTCATCTCATCACTGTTATCTTTGACGGATCGAATTATGATTTGTGGTCCTAAAATATATGCAGTTTTCTTAAGGGACGCCTTTTATGGTGACATGTGACTGGTGAGGTTCCTAAACCTACTAAAGCTATTGATGAAATTGAAGAAAAATTTATTGAACGTGTAGAAAAATAGGAAGAAAAGAATCATCAAATACTAACCTGGTTTTGCAATACTTGTATTGCGAGCATCAAAATGGAATTTCACATATATGACTCTCCTAAAGAGGTATGAGATTTCTTACAAGCTCGATATTCTATTTCTGATGATGTGCATCAGTTCTAGCTCTATAGTCATCTTCATCGCATAAAGCAGTAACCTGAACAAACTATTCATAATTATGTCTCTAAGTTACAAGTCCTTTAGGATCAATTGGTTCAATGTAAACCTGAATGGGATAGTACTACTACAGCTACTACTTATTCTAAGCTTCGTGATCATCAACGTGTTTGACATCTTTTGATGACTCTTTGGGATTAGTATGAATCTGTTAGTGGTACTGTGCTTCATTGTAGTCCTTTTCCTTCTCTTAAAGTTGTAATCAAAGATTTACTTTCTGAAGAAACTCATATGAAAACACTTCTAGATGAGTGATCTTTGTTATCTACTAATGTTGTTCATGCTACTCCTAGCACCCCTGTTCCATCTGCTACTTCTTCAAAAAGGATTTTTTTGTAATTATTGTAAGAAGACTGGTTATATTATTTTTGAATGCCGCTATTTACAAGCCAAAAAGGCTTTTAGACAGAACTCTTCATCCAAGGGTTCTCAAACTTCGCATTCTACTATAGCTGCTGCTTTTGATAGCACTTCTCCAAAATTTTCCCTTACAGTTATTCAAACTATTCTTCAACAACTCAAATCTGACTCTGGTATTTCTTCTAATCCAGTCCTTTTTGTTACTCTAGGTACTTTATCTTCATGGTATTTTGATTCTATTTGTTGCAATCATATGACTTATAATTCATCTCTATTTACCTCCAAGTCACATCCTTCTATTGCGCCACTTGTTCATACTGCTGATAATTTAACCTTAACTGTTGAATGTATAGGAACTGTGTCCACGTCTTCTTTGACTCTACCTAATACTTTTTTAGTTTCTAAATTATCTCTAAATCTTGTATCTGTTGTGCAATTATATAAACTTGGTCTTGATTTACATTTTTTAAGTCGTAGTTGTACTATACAGGATCCACATATAGGGAAGATCATTGGGACAAGGCGTAAGGTTGGAAGACTGTATGAGCTACCATCTCAAGTCTTTGATGCTGCTATCACCTCTATTGTCTGGCATTCTCATTTTGGTCATATTTCTACCTCTAGATTAGAATCTTTAATTTCTAGTGGTTGTTTAGGCTCTGTTAAAATAATAAACTTTGATTGTGTTTCATGCCATTTGTCAAAACATTATACTTTTTGCCTTTTAATATCAGTGATTCTATTTCTTCTGTATCTTTTGATCTTATTCATTATGATATTTAGGGCCCATCATCTTATAATACCATGGGTGGTTCTCATTATTTTATGATCTCTGTTAATAATTTTTCTCGATATATATGGATTTATCTTATGCGTAATAAATCTGAACTACCTGCGATTTATATTCAATTTGCCACTATGATTGAAACTTAATTTTTCTCTACCATTAAAATTTTTAGCACTGATAATGCCATGGAATGTAGAGATTCTGCTCTTACTCAATTTTTTTTTCACAAAATGGAACCATTATTCATAAAACTTGTCCAGGTAACTCTCAATAGAATGGGCATGCATAATGAAAACATATGCATATTCTTGATACTGTTCGAGCTCTTTTAATCTTTTCCTCTTGTCCTGAAAGTTTTTGGGGAGAAGCAGCTCTCACTAATGTTTATACTATTAATTGCATTTCTTCTACTATTATTAGTAACATTTCTCTTTATGAGCATTTGTATGGCCATTGTCCTGATTACCAATCTCTTCGTGTTTTTGGTTATGCTTGTTTTGTTCTTTTACAGCTTCATGAATATACCAAATTGGAACTAAAAGTACGTTTATGCTGTAATCTTGTGTATGACATTGAACATAAAGGGTATCGGTGTTGGGATCCTCTGTCTAAAAGTCTTCACATCTCTCATTATATTACCTTTTGGGAATACAAAATATGCTCTAGTCTTTCTCCATTTCTAGTTACCACAACATCCTCACATTTTTCAATGATCCTACTATTTCACTTTTTCCTGATGATTTATCTGTAGGTTCTACTACACCATCTGATAATTTTCACAATACTACATAACCTACTAACTCTTCTAATGCATCTACCTTGGTTATGGATCCTCCAGTTCTACTTTCTTCTGAGTCTTTAGTTCCTTTTGGTGAATTTGATTCTGACTCTTCTGATATTTCCCTTTGACAGTTTAGTAGGGCTACTAAACCTTCTATTCTTCTTTGAGATTTTCATTGTTACTTTACCATTGTGTCTTTATATGAACCTCGTACCTATTGCGAGGCTAGTATTAACCCTTTATGGCAGAAAGCAATGATAGAAGAAATTCAATCATTCACAAGCACTCATACTTGGGATTTAGTTGATCTACTTCTAAATAAATCAGTGATTGGTTATAAATGGGTATACAAAATAAAGACTCGGGTTGATGGTTCAGTAGAAAGGTATAAGGCTAGATTGGTAGCTAAAGGGCTCACACAAAAATATGACATTGATTATGAGGAGACTTTTGCCCTTGTAGCTCGACTTACCTCTGTTTGTAGTCTTATTGCAATTGTTGCTGCTAAGCATTGGCAACTATTTCAGATGAATATAAAAAATGCCTTTCTTAATAGAGATCTTGTTAAAGAAGTATATATGCAGTCTCCTCCTGGTTATGATCATCTCATTGATTAAGTTTGTCATCTCCAGAAGGCTTTATATGGACTTAAGCAGGTACCTCGAGCATGGTTTTCCAAATTCAGCTCTATTGTCTGTCAGTTTGGTTTCCAATCTAATACTTATAATCATGCATTGTTCATTCGTAAGACATCTCAAAGTTGTGTACTCCTTCTACTTTATGTGGATGACATGATTATTACAGGGGAGGATTTATAGGGCATATCAGATCTTAAGTCTTTTCTTAGCAGATAGTTTGAAATGAAGAATCTTGGTCACTTGAATTATTTTTTAGGCCTTGAGTTTTCCTTTGATAAATCTGGATATTATTTATCTCAAGCCAAGTATGCCACTGATCTCGTATCTTATGTAGGACTCACTGATACTAAGACTGTTAATACTCTTATTGAGCCCAATATCCATTTTTAGCTACTGATGGTACTTCTCTTAGTGACTACACATATCGATAGCTAGTTAGAAGTCTTGTATATCTTATAGTTACTCATCCTGATATTGCTTATGCTGTCCATATTGTGAGTCAGTTCATCTCTGATCCTCGCACTACTTATTATGCTGCTGTGCTTTGCTTCATTCGTTATGTCAAAGGCACTTTACTTCATGGGCTTCATTACTCTAATTCTTTATCTCTTTAATTGACAGTATATTCTGATGCTGATTGGGCTAGAGATCTTACTGATAGACGCTCTACTACTGAAAATTGCTTCTTTCTTGGGGATTCTCTCATATCGTGGCATAGTAAGAAGCAAACTGTTGTATCTTATTCTAGTACTGAAGCTGAATATCGAGCTCTTACTGACACTACATCTGAACTATTATGGTTACGATGGTTACTCCATAATATGGGAATTCATCACTCATCTGCTACTTCTCTTTATTGTGACAATCGTAGTACCATATAGATTGCTCACAATGATTTTTTCATAAGCGCACTAAGCATATTGAGATTGATTGTCATTTTATTCGCCATCATGTGCTTTAGGAGGCCGTTCATCTTATTCATGTCTCTTCTCAAGATCAGCCTGCAGATATCTTTACTAAATCTCACTCTGCTCTTCACTTTCGTGCTCTAGTTAGCATACTATAGATGTCTGATACATTACCATCTTGAGTTTGAGGGGGGATGTTAGCATAATTTTAGCATTAGAAGATTCTCACTAACCTTATTTCTGTTTGTATATATTTGACCAAGGAATATCAAATCCTTTACCAACTTTTCTACCATGTATATACTAAGCCCTCTTGTATATAAAAGGCTTCTATACTTTGTATCAACACACAATTTAATATACAATAATTCTTTTTTATCAATTTTCTCTTCTATTTTTCTTGTCACTCTTTATTATTAATATCCAACTCTACAGAATTCTGACTAATTCAATATAATTCGTAGGATGGCAAAAATCTTTTAAGCAAAACAAGTATCTCCATTTTTCTATCATATTAACCTATGCACATCAAGTATAACACAGTAATAATGTAACATAATTTTAACAGTAGCAAATACATACATGCTCGCGCATACATATATACATACATATATACTTTGTACGGAGGAAAAATATTAGAAAACAATCATAAAGATGTTCATTATCGACACACACATTGATATAGACATTTCTAGTGCTTTGGATCATTTTTATTGTTGAAATAATTAATCTCACATCAGTTTTATAACTTAGATTAAGTGGACTTATATACCAATTGGATACTTCCACTTAACAACTTGAGCTTTTAGGTTGGATAAAGGTTCAATTGGTGTATTTTCGACCCATTTCTCTAAAGTTTGTAATATGGTATCAAAGTTATCGCCGATGTTCAAATTCTTTCCGCACAATCGTTCTTAATTGAAAAGCCCTTCTTCTCGCCATGTGGTCGGACTCGGTATTTAAAATAATAATTGAAAAACTCTTCTTCTCACCGTATGGTCGGGCCTGGTATTAAAAAAATCCGCCACATAAATTTATGTGTTGAAATAATTAATCCCACATCGATTTGATAACTTAAATTAAATGGGCTTATATACCAATTGAATATTTTCACTTAACAGTTTAAGCTTTTAAGTTAGATAAAGGTTGGATTAATGTATTTTCTGTCTATTTCTCTAAAGATTCTAACAATTATCGCACCAAAAATGCCTTTGATCAAGTTGGCACATGAGTCCTAAATATGGTGCAGATTTTACATTATTACTTAAAAACTCATTCGACGATTTTTCTATTTTGTCGGAAAATATGTGTTCCTTACATGAATGCAGACGATTCATTGATCTGGGACCGCAAATGTAAATATATATCACCTAAAATATGTCCCCTACATGAATTTTTTATATAGAAAATGACCTTTTTTTTTAATTAAATTGAAATCCATATATAAATAATTGAAATCCATATATATTTATCAATTAAATATATACATTAAAAACCATGCCAACCCTTCACTAGCTAGGAGGTTGCAGGTTGAAGTTGTGGTTAATAAATGTTTCTATTGCATGAGAATGGCAAAGGAAAATGTGTTATATATCTTCAAGTTTCATTAAATTATTTACATGTATTTGGCATTCAATTGCAATATATTTATTGGAAGGTGCCAAATTAATTTTTTTTTTTTCAACTTTTTTGTTTTGTGTGTTAAGGCAATTTTCTGACTAGCCATTGTTTGGCCATTTCAGTTCAATTTTTTTTATGAAATGAACTGTGTTGCCACATGATCATACATATATAGAGTTGAAGTAAATGATAAAATATTTCAATCAAAGACTTGAAGGAACAAAAAGGGGATTTGATGTTGACCACAACAAGTGTATCCAATGCCATATTGTATATGTTTCTGTTTTCATAAAATAACCACATGCATTACAATTGATCGACACTATGATATATGTGACTTGAAAGCATATATATGTACATCTCTAGCCATATAGATTGTTTGACAAGTTTTTCTTCTTAATTAGTTCAAGTTACCGAACAGAAATTTATAAAAACTTAACTGGAAAACCAAACTAAATTGATTTTTTTAGAAATATTAATCATTTTAATATTTTTATACAAAATATTATACTATTTTTAAAAAATAAAAAATATAAAAATAAAATTTCAGTTCATTCGGTTAACCATATTTTTTAGATACAAAACTAAATCGAATCGAAATAAATTTCGGTTCAATTCAACACTGAAAATTCAAAAATAGCGAATATCAAACCAAACCAAACTGAGTTAATTCAGTTTCTAATTTAATCGACTCTGAAGGCTTGCAAACCCCTAGTTCAAGTCTTGCTTCAATTTCCCTGATATTCAATGTATAAGCATGCATTTATATATAATCCACTTTTTGAGAAAAAATTTTATTGAAATTTTGATTCTTGAAAATCTTTATTGAATGAAATTTTTCTTTTTTAAATGGGTCAGCTAATGAATATTTTATATTTTACGACATGATTATTATGAAATAATTTTCAAAAATAAGGGTCTTCTGAAAATTTTTTTGATATGCATGGAAAGGAGCTTAAAGTAGGGACATTCAATTTCAATGGTTAATCAAAATCTAATTCTCACGTAAGGCATTTTAAAAATTTATTTCTAAAATTGTCAAAAAAAAACAATGTTTCTTCAATCACTTGAAAAGATATATAATTCAGATTCACCTTAATTTAACGTTTACTATTTAAAAATATTAACAGCATCCAACTTTTTGGAAAACCAAATTAAATTTTAATGATATATTTCTTGGATTTAAGTAGAATATGCATGGTTATCAGGAGAAATTAAAAAAAAAAATTGTTCTATTAATACAAAAGAATATAATCTATTCCATTTAATTTAGATGAGAAATGCTAAATTCCTTTTTATATTACCTTTTTTTATTTTCATATGACACTTCCCAAATGTTATGAATAATAAAAATATAATAAATGAGATAAAATTAAATAGTATATATTTTTCATTTTAAGTTACTTCTACTGTAGCACTTTTAACCATATTTTATTATTTTTAGAATAACTATATTATCTTATTTTCAATATTTATAAAAATTATCTTTGACATATGAATGTAAATAATTAATTATATTCAAAGATGTTGAAAAGAATTAAAATGAATGTAAAAATAATAATAAAATATCTAAAGGTGTTCAAATATTAAAAAAATTTGATTTAATAATTAATTAAAGGTGTTCAAATAATAAAATATATAAATGTCAAAATATCTTATTTATTATATTTATATTAATTATTTATAAAATATGTGAAACATCTTTAAAATATATATGTACATAAAAGGTAGTATAAAGAATGCATTTAACACTTGTCCTCTCTAATTTAGACTAGTGGGTCATCACATCACACCAAAATTTGATTTGTTATCCAAGGCATAGATGAACACAATGATTGAAATGAAACCACATGATTTTAAGATGACGATTACGATGGTGGTCACTGGTCATCCATAAATAATAAGGTTTGAAATCTTGGATACAATGTGGCCCAGTACCTAAATCAGTGTTACTACTTATAAGATTAGTTCCATTAATTAATTACAAGATCCTATCATGCAAATAATTAAAGCCTGATTGCCAAGGATGGGTGTAAGGATCTGTATTTTTTTTATTAAATTAAAATATAAATTTAAGTATTAATTATTATTTTATGAAATTAATGTTAAATGAGTATTTTATTTTATTTTATTTATATGATGATATTTTTATATATTTATATATTTTTGTGGGTGTATAATTAGTGATTACATTTAAAAGTTTGAGTATAGTTTTGATAAAAATATTTTTAAGAAGGGATTTACATTGATAAATTTCTACTCTTAATGTAATATATATATTTTAGTTTATTATATAAAAACTCCATTTCTTTATTTTTCTTTATCTTTTTCTTTCTCCTTTCTTTTCTTCTCCCTTCTCCCTCCCCAACAACCACTTTCTGCCTGCGCCAGCAACCACCTCAGCCACCACCTGCGACCTCCACGCCGCCAGCAGCTTCCCACCTCCGGCCGACCACCTTTCTCCCTTCCCCTCCCTTTATTTCCGTCAGCCGAGGCAACACCAGCCGCCGCTGCCGGTACCTATGCGTTCATCGTCCTCCGTGCATAGTGAATCTGCTGTCCGTTCATCCGATCAACACCGGTAACGACCTCAATTTGAGGTAAAAAGATTTCTGAGTTTTTGGCTGATTTATTTAATTTGAGTTGGAATTTTACTTTGTGGTAGTTATAAGAAATGAAATTGGAGTTGAGAGCTTTCTATTGATATATTTTTCACAATTTTCTGAATTTGTTGGAATTTCCGGTGTTCGGGTTACTGTTCCGGACTCGTATATTTTTATATTTTTATTAAATACTACAAATTGTGTAGACTAAATTTTATTAAGGAAGTTTTGTAAAATTAATTATAAATTTTAAGGTATGAATTTTTGAAAGAAATTATGTTTAAATATATTTTTATGGAAAAATGGATATTTTATTGTTTATTGATTTTAATTAAAACTTATGATTTATTTAACATGTTTAAATTGATTTAAATAATAAAAGTATGGAAATGATTTTTTTATAAGTAAATTGTAATTTTTAGTTAATCGGAAGTATTTTCAGAAAAATGAATTTTTTTTATTATTTTAATAGCTTAAATGAATTTCTTTAACATTTTACTATATATTTGAATTATTTAAATAGTTTATTTGTATTTAGCAATAATTTTATTTATGAAAGTTAAAGGAGGTTTTATGACTTTAAACTGTTTTAAATTGTTGATTTTAATTATATTATTTTTATGGGTGTAACTGTATTAGTTCTCGGTTGGGAACAAAGTATAGTTCGGGAACCCAACTTGAGTTATTGGGTTATGGGTATTATAGAAGTGTTATTTTTATATAGGAATGGCTCTACTTTTAGTAGAGAGATGTCCATTTTACAGAGGAGACTTTGCCGAATTTTCGATAGATTTCTCGTAAAACGTGACATTAGTATATGTTAATTATTGAGTTTGATTAGATTTGTGTTTTAGATTGAGTCTGTTTGTTAGAAATCTAGAATGTATAAGAATAGGATTTTAACCCCATTTATTTTTTATTTTATTTTCTATAGCCACACCATGAGCAGGGCCTTCAGGACAGGGCCAGTCGAGTCAGCGCCGAGGAGCACGTTCAACCTGTGAGTTATTATTATGTGTATGCATTGCATATAGAAATTCTTACCTAGCATCCATATTTTGGTGTTTAATGTGGTACATATTGCATTAGACCTTTAATTGCATTATAATATTATTTATATATATATATTGTTATTACTGTTATATATATAGACAGAAGGAGAAGAAGAACACAATTGGAGAAGGAGAGAAATAATAGATGAAGATAAATTACAAAAATGCAGAAATACAGATCTAGAATAAAACAACAGTAATAAAGAACATAAAATAAAATAAAAATACATAAACATAATAATAAACATAAACAAAATATAAAATAACCTTAAAATAAAAATAAATAAATTATGTATGCATGGACAAATATATAGGTGGCTCAGCCAACCAATGCATGATATATATATGATATAGATATAGGCTTCAGGCGGTAGAGTCGGCCTTAGGCATGCAAGAAACTTAAACAGAAAATATGAGCTTCAGGCGGCAGAGCCGACCTTAGGCATGCAAGAAACTAAAATAAAAAATAAATAAAATAAACAAAACATAAATAAATTAGATAAACATGGTTTTGGTACCTTTTTTCTTGATTAATTCCTTAAATAGCAAAGGTATAAAACAAGATCGGGCCTAAGGTTTTGGCTATCAAAGCCTTACAAAAGAAAAGAAAAGATTTTTGATCTACAAATCCTTAGATTAGATGAGGAGAAGAGAAAAAAAGAAAAGAAAGGAAGAAGAAAGGAAAGAAAAAAAGAAAATTTTTCTAAAAATTTCTCCTCCCCCTTTCTTAAAATAATGCCCCTTATATAGACTTTAGGTGGCACTATTTACACATGTTTTTACTATTCATGAACAGTGTTCTGTCTCCCACCAACCGACAATTACTGTTCATATGAATAGTACCTAATGAATAGTATTTTTTTTTGAAGAGTCTTAGGTATCCAAGTTGTGCATGGTATCCAAACTATATTCGCTGTCAAAGAATTCCTCAAAAGCTTCAGGATCATCTTCTGGTGGAACATAATCTTCGATAACATTTTCTCGGAGCTCTTCTAATAGTAACGGGTTGTCGTTCTTGATTGGGATTCTGTGGGCTGGGAAAAGTTTAAGAGAATGTTTCCAAACCCAAATCTGTTGCTGATCGTCCATTATGTATAGTTTAAATTTCATATGCTTAGCTTGCCAAATTTCTTTGGGAATCAAGGCATACATATGAAGGCGATAAGTGATGTACTGAGGAATTGGTGGTTGGGAACAAAACTAGTCATCCATATGAGCAGCTCAGATGAGTAAGGAATCCAATACTGGTTTTATCTTGATGAAGTGGTAAGGTCTCTCAGGTCCATTAACCCATTCCATTCCTACACTGTGAATTTGGACGATTAATTTGTACAACCCTATTGAAAAAGTAGTCTCAACAGTCTGTCTCAGCTTGTTTCCTAGAAGATGAAGAGGACATGGAGGTTCTTCATAGACAACCAATTGCTCAATAAGTCCGTAATCCATGAGGGTCTGAAAGGTAATGACTGTCGTCTGATTCTCATGTAAATCCATAAACTCAATAGGACTTTCATCCTACCGAGCCAGATTAATATGAACCTTATAGATGGAGAACTCCAGCTGGCATTTGCAATCATATCTTTCTAGGGGAATTTCTTCTCCACAAACACACCTTTCTGCTATGAGTGGCCCTGGCTCTTTGTACTTTGTATGTTGAACCACATATACTCCGAGGATTTTGAAGGTGCCAAGGCAAACCTCTCGGAGCATATTTTGGCAGGCAATATACTTATTATAAAAACTTGTTTTTCTTTTTTCTACAATGATTTCTTGAAGTTCTCTAGGGAGAAGAGGATAAAGACTACCAGACAACTGAAAAAATTCTCTAGACTCCATAGTTTATATATTAGACTTTTAAGGTACTTATGCACGACTTCTCGTAGATGCTCATTTTCTAATTGTAATTTGCTAAGTACATGAGATAATGCAGTGACACCTATGCAGGATGAATCAGCAATAAGTGTAGTACAGTTGCTATGCTAATCATGGACTTCTACTAATGACCTCTTCTTATTTGATGCAGACAAAGTTGCTATATTATTATTTTCTAACCAGTGAGAGCTACTAATACTTTTACATAATGTGGAAATGTCTACTTTATTTTTTCTAAGTAGAGAATGACCTGGACTACTATCGTCCAATGCATGAAAAAGGTGATGTACATTGCTAAAAGATTTTTCTAAGTTTAAATTTCTAGAATTAAATTCACTAAAATACTGTGCAAGTGAGTGGCATATGATAACTTTTTGTTTGATATTGCAGAAGGACCACACATTATTAAGGAGACATTTCTGCTCGGCTGTCAATTCTATCCTTTCATTTGGATGAAAGCATAGGTTTATTCCATGCAAGTCTGGCAGATAATATTTTCCAAAAGTAATGATGGGTCGCTTTGAAGAACTACCACTATCCATCTGAAACACAAGAATATAATAATATACTAAGATTTTCTACTCTGAAAGAATTTTTAATACTATTATTTAAATTTCTACAGTATATTTGTACGAGCTAATATATATATATATCTATAGCTAGAAACTTTCACATGCCTCCATCCTACAAGAAAAAATAAAATTAGTACAATAATTAAAAATAGAACAAAAAATACTATTATTCTGAGAACAGACACTTTGTTTTGTAAACACTGACTTATCATATATCCTTTTTGTCAATATGCTTATCTCATGCTGATAAATAGAATTATCTTTTATCAGGTTGAGATATTGCGGCTTGGGTTTTGCAATAAAAGGAAAAGACAAGGATATGTGTTTACTTTTAAAGTTTATGGAAGCATGCGTAGTCTTATAGGGAGTAATCACATCTATGAATGGAGTCCTTACGATTACTACATGACCTATGTTGGAAATTAGAAGAAAATATGTTTTAATAAAAAAACCATTATTTAAAACACTTGCTTCTGTTTTTCCTTCAACATACATTTTGGACTTATTTGCCGAATCAAGTCCTTATTTTATTTTCTTATGAAAATGTTTTGGTACAAGACCGGTTTCAATACAACTTAAATCAGCTCCTATATCAAATAAAGCAACTGTGTCAATTTTAAAATTATCATAAAAAACCAAAGTAAGCTTTATGAGACACTTTCTTGAAATAACCTGATTTAGAACATAAAGATAATCTGGTGGAAGTTTATCTAAGTTTGCTAAAGCTTGGTGTTCCAAAGGATCTTGGGTTTCATCATCACTAGACTCCTCGGATGCCTTAGAGACTAGAAGTTGAATCAATTCAGAATCCTTTTGTTGTTTTTCTTTAAGCTGTTTAATTTCAGACTTAATGGTTTTGACCTCTGCCTGTAATTCCTGAATGGTTCCTACTGATGTCTTATTCCCATTTTTCTTATTCAAAATGGAAGTAAGATCATACATACCAGTACTGGTGGAAGGTAGTTCAGAGGCTTTTATTTTGTGTTCCTCTTCCAAGGATTTCTGAAGTTGATCAAGATATTTTTTCTGCATATTAGGATCATTGACATGTTGGATGACATCTAAGATCATGGTTTGTTCATTTGTACGAACATTGACCTATTTTGGTTCAGACTCAAAGTCTGATCCGAATTCAGAAGATGAGGTTGTTGCAAGCTCATCAACCTGAGGGTTACCTTCTTCAGAAGAGAGTTTAGAACCAGTTTCAGATTCAGAAGTTTTAATTAACAAATCAGTTACCTTTGCTAGAGCATCTTCTTGTAATCCTAGTTCTTGGAGTTTTTTGGAAAACCTGCAATATCTGGAAATATGACCTTTCTTGCCACATTTAAAACAAGTAACATCCTTAAGATCAATATTTCCTGATTTGAATGTTTTGGATTTCCTAGAGTCTTTTTTATAAGGTTTCTTATAATAAAACTATCTTTAGGGTTTGGATTTGGAATATTTCCTGAATTCTTTGGATCTTTTATGAGAAGATGGTTTTCCTGAGGATGAATCTTTTTGGCAGTTGCCTGAACAAGTTTGACTTCGGGTAAAAATAAGAGTAGGATCAAATTGTTTATAAAAAGTTCCTACTTCTTGTTTGGTCTGTTTTAATTCTTTTTTGAGATGTTTCCTGAGTTTTAAATCTTGACAGATTTTCAAACCTTCCTTTTGAGTTAAACTGATCATTTCACCATAAGTGAGTTGATCATAAGGAATGATATGGCTTCTAAAGGTTTATTTAATGAAGTTTCTAACCTTTTCGCCTAATAAAATGGGAAGTCCTGCAAGAAATTTTTCTTTCCAAAAAGGCTGGTTTGAGTCTTCTCTGAGCATGACTCTAGAGAGGAAAGTTGACTTGTAATCTTGAAAACTGCTAAGGTTTTTACACCTAAGGTTGGACAACAAGTCTGCATTTTTATCCTTGAGGTGT
>CATIWO010140730.1:0-16485 GCA_949673435.1 Macaranga tanarius | reverse complement strand
TTATTTTAGTTTGTTGAATGATATACTACTTAGTAAATAATTTAACTATTAAATATTCATATTATTTTATCATTACATGATATATTTTTAATAATATTACTAAGTAGGGTACTAAAATGAAAGTAAAATGAAACCACAGACTCTTAAATATCACGAAAAAAATCACAGGCCTATAAGTGAAAATGCGCCTAACCATAGGGTATTTTTTTGTACTTATCCCTTATATTTATTAATGATTTACATATTCAAATTATAATATATAAGATATGTATCAAAATATACATATTAATTTTTTAAAAATATCTTATATTTATAAACTTTAAATGTAACACCCGCATTTTAGAATACATGTTCTATCATCATGTATTACATATAGCACATAATAGATAGTAGACTTATTTAAGTTTGGGAATGTGCATGAGTTATAGAGAGGGACTAAAGTGTAAAGAAAGTTTGGAGTAAATTGTCACAATAGAAAGTTATGGGTTATTGTGCAATATACCCATTTCATTAAGGAGGTAGGGAGGTATTGTGGTGATATTTATCTAGATATATTATTATTATTATGGTTATTAGTAATAATTATGCATTTAATGGGGAAGATACATTGGCAGTACAAATGGAGGCTTGTGATTGGTTGGTGTATATGTGTGTATATGTGTTAGGGTGGGTGTAAAATTTGTAGAGATTTTAGAGAGGAAGAAGAGGAGTGATTTCTTAAGGGAATTTTGGGAAATTTTGATCTTACATAAGTGATCTAATAAGAGGATTGAGAAGCTTTAGGAGGTCATTTATCAATTTGAGCATTAATTGGTAAGCTATGCTTGCATCTTTGTTGATTTGAAGTTGAGTTTTGAATGTTGCAAATTTGGATTCTGTTTTAATATTTTTCAGCCTTAGTATTTTTATTATAACTTGGGCTGTAGAGCTCTGATTTGAGAATGATTGGAGGCTCTGAAAACTTAGAGAGTCCTCTATAATTTTTATGTTTTGTGCTTAAACTGAATATGCTATTAGGAGGGTCGAATAAGGCCAGACATGTTATTGCTTATGCTAATACCCTATTCTACCTGAATGGACTCAAAAATCTATAATTAATTATCTACATGTGCTAATTATGTGATTTCAGTTAGGAATGAAAGTAGACTCATATATGTAGAGTTTATATAAATTTAGTGATTATAAGATGTATTTATGATTTTTGAAAGCATCATGTACTTTATACATCAAACATGCCAGCAATAGTATATAGGTTGGTTAGTGAATTTTCTTATATATTGGTTATATGGTGACATATAGAGGTATAGAACTCTAAATTGAGTAAGGTTTAATGCTCTAGAAACTTTAAAGACTCCTATACAACTCTTATATTTTAATATTGAGTTAAATCTACCTCTACGAAAGTCTAACAGAGCTTGACATTTTGGGACTCACTCTGATTACCTAGGTGACCTGATTTTATTCAAAAATTTGTAATTTATTCTACAATTATCCGAATTAGGTAATTCTTATTAGAATTGATAGTAGACTCATAACCCTAGCTTCAATAGATATTTAATAGTCATTGGACTTGTGTGTGTATCTATAGGCTATATTAAACTTTAAGCAATAAGTTGTACTTAGTAAGTTGGGTGAAATTTCAATGTTTTCTTTATGAAATTGATATATATAATTATGTGTAACACTTGTTTGAATTGGGTAATTCCAATTGGAATTGATAGTAGACTCATAACCTAGCTTCAGTAGATATTTGATGGTTATTGGACTTGTGTATGCATCTATAGGGTATATCAAACTTTGAGCAATAAGTTGCACTTAGTAAGTTGGGTGAAATTGCAATGTTTTCTTTGTGAAATTGATATATATATATAATTATGTGTAGGAGATGAAAGGGAAAAAGGAGACCCTACTCAATAGGAGGAGCTTTTCTTCTAGATGGAGTTGAAAGCTTGTGGTAAGTGATTATTAATATAATGTGTATACTTATATTGATTCTTATGTAATTATTGTTGTTTGACTATGTTTGGTTTGTATAAGCCAATGGATATGGCAAGAAATGATATATATATATATATATATATATATATATATATATATATATATATATATTTATTTATTGTTTCACTATTGGAATTGAGAATAATGAATGGTGATTCACTATGTTTATTGAAAATGGTATGAATTGAATATAAACATAAAATGTGATAGTATTGGAATTATGGTTGTAAGTGGTATATATTATGAACTTAAGGTTGGTTTATTGGATATAAATGATTTTTTCTGTTTATGAGGAAATATGGATATGAATTGTGATTATATCGATTGGCTTTGTGACCATCGACTATGAGAATTGTGATTATGTCGATTGGCTTTATGATCACCGACTATAAGAATTGTGATTATGTTGATGGGCTGTGTGACCATCGACTATGAGAATTATGATTATGTCGATTGACTTTGTGACTATTGATTATGAGAATTGTGATTATGTCGATTGGCTTTGTGACCATCGACTATGAGAAATATGAATATGTTGATTGACTTTGTGACCATCGACTATGAGTAATGTTGAGTATGTCGATTGGCTATGTGATCGTTGACAATGTGTAAGGTTGGTTACGTTGACTGGCTAAGTGACCGTTAACAATATGAATATTAATATTAAGTCGATTGGCCAAGTGTCCATCGACAAGATTAAATGAAATATTGTGAATGTGAGAATATGAAGTAACGGTTGTAAGTATGTTTATTTATATATATACAAATGTATATGTGCGTGTGTGATGAGGATACTGAATGGTGAACATGATAAGTGTCCTTGCATTTATGCTTGTTCATGATATATGAATTGGGGTTGTATGAAATATGAAATATGAAATATGAATGTAATGTGGTGAAGAAAGGATGTAGTTGAATTGTGTATGCCTTGTGTATACTTTTGGTATATGTTTGGATTATGTTAAATAGATAAGATTTGATATTAAAATGATAATATATTATGAAATGGTTATGGATTACTTGGAATGGTGTGATTTAATGTATATGTTGCACAAACAAATTGAATTTTGGTATCTAGATATTTTGTTATGATGTTTTGGATGTTGTACAGGTTTTTGGACACGGCCACATGGTTTCAATACATGGCCGTGCATATGCAGGGTATTAATGTCAGGACTTCTTGCAAGGTCGTGCGCCTTTTTGGCATGGCCGTGTGTATTCAATGAAGAAAAATTTTAAATGTCAAGCACGACCGTATTTGAGATCAGGGGAAAAATGCAAGCCTCAGGCACAACTATGCATAATTTCTGCATGGCCGTGCGAGTTCAGAATGTGCTGAGTTTAAAACTCAGGCACAGCCTTGTGCACTTCTTACACGGTCGTGCGCAGTTTGATTAAGGAATTTCTTGTAGTTGGATGTGTAACAAATTTTGTTAATTAGTTCTTGAGGAGTATTATATGTTTAATTATAGTAATAGTTGCTTATTGGGTTGCAAGCTCATTCCTTTGCAAATTTCTGTTTTTCAAGACTCGATTAGGCTAAGCTAGAAGCTTGCATTGGAGTCTTAAGTAGGCCAAAATGAGTTGGTGCAATCATCCTTCATCCTACATATGATTTTTGCATTATGTATTGTCATTGTGTGTACAAGATAGTCCTGTGTAAATTATGTGAGGAATGATAGATTGTGTATACACTTATGAGTATTTGTTGATATATGATAATATTTGTGAGAAAGTTTCTTATGCTACATATATTATTTATATGGTGGCCACGTGTATGCTTGTATTTGAGGGTGCTACATTAAGTGGTATTAGAGCAGGGATTAAATTCCCTTGGAATATGAGAACATGTTGCATTCAGGCATATCATGCATAAGTCGTAGATGACATATAGTTAATATGCGTTGCATATGTGAGGATGGAAGGACACTAAACTCAACTCATCGGCCCAAATGAGTCATCAGAGTCAAATTATAGACAAATACATATGTATGCTTTATATGAACTTGAATAAATTTCTATTTATAACCCCTCCATAAGATGCATATTCTTATGTATTAGTAAATTGATTAAAAGGTGAAAGTTATGACTCAAGGGTAAGTGAATAGCACTGTTGATAAAGAGTATGAGAATATAAAAGAGCAAGGTGCAAAGGTTTTCATGGGTACTAGTGATACCATCATAGCAGAGGAATGGCTACAGAATGCGAAATAAATTATTGATCAAATTGAGTGTAAGGATGTAAAGAGAAAAAGCTATGCTGTGTCATTATGTGAGCAAGACACTCTAAACTAGTGGAATTATCTAAGTATGGTCTAGAATAAGTAGCTATTGATGAGAAGAAGTGGAAAGGAGTTGAGAAAGGGTTGAATTTGAAGATTAAAGAAAGGATGGCACTTAAAACGTACAAAGACTCTGTAAAGATTGCATTGCGTGCTGAAGAAGCTATTAAAGAAGGAATAGTATTATTTTGAGGATAAATTGGGTATGGAACTATCATGATATGATAAATTATTATGTAAGAAGATAGTTATACATATTTGGGAGCAGAGAAAAATAGAGATAGTGAGTGAATTTATAATTGTAGAATTTTCTAATATGTTATAGATAAACTATTAAAATTATTTCAATATTGGAAGGCAGATTTAGAAGTAAATTATACCTAGGATCGCAAAAGTATTAATTACTTTATATAGAATAGTATCATGGCAGCTGAAAAGAGTTAAAAGAGGATAAATTGACGAATTGAATAGTACACTACGGGAGCACTAATTCCATTTATATAGACCAAGATGATGAGGAATAATTATGTGTTGATTATGAATTATTGAACTACATTTTAATGAAGGCTAATTATTTATTATTATGAAGTGAGGACTTATTTGATTAATGGAAATATGTTACAGTGTTTTGGAGAATGACAAATTTGAAAAATTAGATATTGGTAACCCTGGACAAAAGAATATTCTATTGCTGAGACAGAATTCGGAATTTGGTATGGATATTATAAAATTTTAATTATATAATTGGAATTGATGAATACATTAGTTATGATTATGATATTTATAAACAAGACTTTTCAACGATATTTGAATCAGTTGTAATTGTTTTATTTGATAATGCTTTTATTTATCAAATAAAGAAGAATATGGTAAGTATTTCTGAATAGTTTTGCAGGGGAAGATAGTTGTATGATATTTTAGTAAAAATAAATTGAGAGTTGAAAGACATTAATTGTAGGAAATGATAGAAGTTTGAACATGATTGCACCCAGGAAGAATTGAGCCAAGGTAACCAAGATGTCATGAATTTTAAATTCTTGCTATAGGTGGTCAACCATGAAAGCAATATGGAAGAGCTGATATATGGAAATAAAATATCAGTCTTTGCAGAAAGTTGCAACCACTAACGGTATTCAAATAGACTCATAGTACCAACTCCTATAGAAAAATTAGAGTTATGGCATTTGTGTATAAGATTTTATTATAAATTGAATTGTAGATAATGGATTGAATTAGATGAATTAGAGTGTAAATGAGATGTGTTGTATATATATTAGATATGTGATCATATCTAGGAGCTATAAAGAGCAAGGAAGACATAGACAACTAGAAGAATTCTCACTTGTTAAGGTGAAAAGTATTTTAGTAAGTACTTACTAATATGATGCATATATTAGTTTCTTTTATATATTATGAATTTAATAGTAAATGTGTACTTACTTGGATAATTAAGCAAGTAATATAAATCATTATATATGTTAAATGGTTAGATTGTAATTTATTTTATTGATAGTGAAAGGATAGTGATTTTAGTGTTACTTTAGAATATCAATGTTTATATGTATGAGATTGGTACGGAGATATATTTAAATAAAAGAGTTTTGAATGAATTGGTTACTAAGAAATAAGTGGATGATTATATATGCATATAGTGAGATGTGTGATTGGATATGCTATGAATAATATGGTGAGTGATATTATTATATTTTGGTAAGAATTGGTGTGAAATGATTATATTGTGATTGTGGATTTGTTGATTATAGTGAAGCAATATATATTATGAATAATGTTTGAGAGTATGACAAAGTGTTATTGTATTGTGCTATATTGTATGGTATCACACATATGATGGTAAAACTATTGTGAGGAATTGTGCGGGAATGGTTCCGGCCGGATACCAAACATTGAGATTAAGATATGAAAGTGTTAATTATTGCATTTATGTGAATTATAAATGCTATCTTTATTATTGAGATCAATGCAAACATTAAATAAAATATTGAGATACTCAATTGCCTATTGATTATATTTATACTCTTCTAGTATGGAATTGATGATTGTAGGTGTTAGAGATGATGAAGTGCAAATGCACAAATATGCTATATATATAATCCTTTATATGTGAGTTGATTATGAGTAATAAATGTATTATATAAGGTATGAAATTTATTGAGTACCTTATAATCCTTTATATGCAATATTTTTATGAATGAAATTTATGGTATGAAAGAGTTACTGAGACTATAAGAGGATAAATATAAATGTTTGGAACTTGTGATTGATTGAGTACCATACAATTGTGAATGAATTAATAATGTTAAGTCTATTTTTGAAATGTCTCTGAGTTTCTTTGAGCCTCATTTGAGTGTGGGAAAGTTTGTATAGTTTTGAGAAGGTTAAGAAGGAATTTTAAGATGTGGAAGGAAAGGAAAATTGAGTCTGAGATACATGGGACAATATGAAATTATAGAGAAGATGGACCATTGGCATATAAATTGGCTTTGCTAAGGGAATTGTCTTTTATTCTTGATGTATTCTATGTGTCTATATTGAGACGGTATAGATTAGATCCTAGTCACGTGATACAAGAGCCTAAGATGGAGATTTCTGAAGGATTGACATATATGGAAGAACTGATAGAAATTTTAGATCGAAAGGTGTAGCGGTTAAGGAATAAAGAGATTCCAATAGTAAAGTGAAGTAGAGTTATCATTCACCTAAAGAAGCAACATGGAAAGTAGAAGAACTAATGAAGTAGAAATACCCGTATCTTTTTTCAGAAGATGGTGAGTTATTAAATTTCGGGGAAAAAATTTTCTTTAAGGAGGGGGAAATGTAACACTCGCCTTTTAGAATATCTGTTATGTCCTCATGTATTACATATAGCACATAATAGATAGTAGACTTATTTAAGTTTAAGAATGTGCATGAGTTGTAGAGAGAGGCTAAAGTGTAAAAAAAGTTTGGAGTAAATTGTCACAATAGAAAGTTATGGGTTATTGTGCAATATACCTATTTCATTAAGGAGCTAGGGAGGTATTATGTTGATATTTGGTGATATTTTATTATTATTATTATTATAGTTATTAGTGATAATTATGCATTTAATGGGGAAGACACATTGGGGGTACAAATGGAGGCTTGTGATTGGTTGGTGTATATGTGTTAGGGTGGGTGTAAAATTTGTAGAGATCTTGGAGAGGAAGAAGATGAGTGATTTCTTGAGGGAGTTTTGGGAGATTTTGATCTTGTATAAGTGATCTAACAAGAGGATTGAGAAGCTTTAGGAGGTCTTTTATCAATTTGAGCATTAATTGGTAAGCTATGCTTACATCTTTATTGATTTGAAGTTGAGTTTTGAATATTGTAAATTCAGGTTCTATTTTCCTATTTTTCAGCCTTAGTATTTTTACTATAACTTGGGCTGTAGAGCTCTAATTTGAGAATGGTTGGAGGCTCTAAAAACTTTAGAGAGTCCTCTATAATTTTTATGTTTTGTACTTAAACTGAATCTGCTATTAGGAGGGTTGAATAAGGCCAGACATGTTATTGCTCATGCTGATGCCTTGTTCTACCCGAGTGGACTCAAAAATTCATAATTAATTTTCTACATATGGTAATTATATGATTTTAGTTGAAAATTAAAGTAGACTCATATATGTAGAGTTTGTATGAATTTAGTGATTATAGGATTTGTCTATAATTTTTGAGAGCATCGTGTACTTCATACATCAAACATGCTAAAAGTAGTATGTAGGCTCATTTATAAATTTTCTTGTGTGTTGGTTATATAGTGATATCTAGAGGTGTAGAACTAAAATTGAGCAAGATTTAATGCTCTAAAAACTATAAAGAGTCATATATAATCTTATGTTTTAATTTTGAGTTAAATCTGCCTTTAAGAAGGTCTAACAGCGCTCGACATTTTGGGGCTTACTCTGATTACCTGGGTAACCCGATTTCATTCCAAAATTCATAATTTATTCTACACTTGTCCGAATTGGGTAATTCCAATTGGAATTGATAGTAGACTCAAATCCTAGTTTTAATAGAAATTTGATGGTCATTGGACTTGTGTGTGCATCTGTAGGCTATATCAAACTTTGAGCAATAAATTGCACTTAGTAAGTTGGGTGAAATTGCAATGTTTACTTTTTGAAATTGATATATATAATTATGTGTAAGAGATGAAAGGGAAAAAGGAGACACTACTCAATAGGAGGAGCGTTTCTTCTAGATGGAGATGAAAGCTTGTGGTAAGTTATTAATATAATGCGTATACATATATTGATTCTTATGTAATTATTATTGTTTGACTATGTTTGGTTTATATAAGCCAATGGTGATTCACTATGTTTATTGTGAGACTATTAGAATTAAGAATAATGAATGGTGATTCACTATGTTTATTGAAAATGATATGAATTTAATATAAACATTAAATGTGATGGTATTGGAATTGTGGTTGTAAGTAGTATATATTATGAACTTGAGGTTGGTTTATTGGATATAAATGATGTTCTGTTTGTGAGAAAATATGGATATGAATTGTGATTATGTCGATTGGCTTTGTGACCATCGACTATAAGAATTATGATTATATCGATTGGCTTTGTGACCATCGACTATGAGAATTATGATTATGTCGATTGGCTTTGTGACCATCGACTATGAGAATTATAATTATGTCGATTGGCTTTGTGACCATCGACTCTGAGAAATGTGAATATGTCGATTGGCTTTGTGACCATCAACTATGAGTAATGTTGAGTATGTTGATTGGCTATGTGACCGCCGACAATGTGTAAGGTTAGTTATGTTGACTGGTTAAGTGACCGTCAACAATGTGAAATGTTGATATTAAGTCGATTGGCTAAGTGTCTATCAACAAGATTAAATGAAATGTTATGAATGTGAGAATATTAAGTAATGATTGTAAGTACATTTATTTATATATATACAAATGTATATATGGGTGTGTGATGAGGATACTGAATGGTGAACATAATAAGTGTCCTTGCATTTATGCTTGTACATGACATATGAATTGGAGTTGTATGAAATGTGAAATGTGAATGTAATATGGTGAAGAAAGGATGTAGTTGAATTGTGTATACCTTGTGTATACTTTTGGTATATGTTTGGTTTATGTTAAATAGATAAGAGTTTTGATATTGAAATGATAATATATTATGAAATGGTTATGGATTACTTAGAATGGTGTGATTTAATGTATATGTTGCACAAACAAATTGAGTTTTGGTGTCTGGATATCTTGTTATGATGTTTTGGATGTTGTATAGGTTTTTGGATACGGCCATGTGGTTTTAATACACGGTCGTGCATATGTAGGATATTA
This sequence comes from Macaranga tanarius, assembly GCA_949673435.1. Classification (NCBI taxonomy): domain Eukaryota; kingdom Viridiplantae; phylum Streptophyta; class Magnoliopsida; order Malpighiales; family Euphorbiaceae; genus Macaranga; species Macaranga tanarius. The sequence goes on along the minus strand of CATIWO010140730.1, from coordinate 6,846 downwards.
ATTTCAGGAGTTCTTGCACGACCGTGTGCCTTTTTGGCATGGCCGTGTGTATTTAATGGAGAAAAATTTCAAATTTCAGGCACGACCGTGTGTGAGATCAGGAGAAAAATGCAAGCCTCAAGTATGGCCGTGCATAATTTCTGCATGGCCGTGCGAGTTCAGAATGTGCTGAGTTTAAAACTCAGGCACGACCATGTGCACTTCTTACATGGTTGTGCGCAACTTGATTAAGGAATTTCTTGTAGTTGGATGTGTAACAAATTTTGTTAATTAGTTCTTGAGGAGTATTATATGTTTGATTATATTAATAATTGCTTATTGATTTGCAAGCTCATTCCTTTACAAATTTGTGTTTTTCAGGACTCAATTAAGCTAAGCTAGAAGCTTGCATTAGAGTCTTAAATGGGCCGAAATGAGTTGGTGCAACCTTCCTTCATCCTACATATCATTTTGGCATCATGTACTGTCATTGAATGTACAAGATAGTCTTGTGTAAATTATGTGAGGAATGATAGATTGTGTATACACTTATGAGTACTAGTTTCTCACGTGCGTTGCACGTGATTCATGTTATTATTAAATACATTATTAAATAATTATATTTACATTATGAATACTATAAAATATTAAATGTTAAAAAGCAGTATAACTAAAAAATAATATAAAATATAAAATAATTAAATAAAAAAGAAAATAAGCATAATAATTGATGAAAAAATAAAAAATATATCTCAAAATATCTTTTTGCTTCCATTAATATACACCCATCACTACAACAATTTTAAGTTGAAGATAATTAGAATATATGTGTTAAAAATATAAAATTACCTTTATGAGAGAATCACTCCTTTGTAAACCATTTTTTTTGTGTTAGTTTCTTGCTTTCTTATACATTTGTAAGACTTTATAAGAATTTTTATTTTAGCCATTAAATTACCTCTGGATAATGCTATATACAAATATAATTGTCCATGTTAAAAAAAATTTTTATGGTATATTTGGATATATTCTCTTCCTTCCTAAAAAAATTAAACTATAATTATAGTTTACCTGATCATTGAAGAAAATCATATCATAATTATAAGTTGAATAAAATTCATATATATATTTTTAAACATCATATGTCAATTTTATTAGTATTAAAAGTTAAGTAGATGTGATTAAAGATCCACTATTAATTCTATAATTAAGTATTCAATTATCCCTATGGTGATCCGGTACCATTTAAAACTTATAATTTTTTTTTTTAATCACTCATTGTTTAAAATGTGTGTTGTTTTATGTAGTTAGAGTATTGGCTATTATCTGCCTATCCCATGCAAGTTAAAATCTCTTTTTTGTCAAAATTTATGTTGTAAGTCATCTTAATAATTAAGTACACATTCCAAATTATTATATGAAAAATAAGCATAATATAAGAAAAATAAAAACCATTTTAATTTGTGATTATATTTAAATTTGTCTTATGCTATAATATTTCTTTCAAATCCTAATTTATTAGGTCCCACTCTCAAAATTCATATTAGAGTAGTCTAGTGGCAAAACTCATTTTAAGGTATGTATAGATTAAGGGTTTGAATCTTACCTCCCTCTTCCCCAAGGTAAAAAAAAAAAAAAAAATCATATTAGAGTAGACTAACCAACTTCCAATTTCTCTAAATTGATAAACTTTTTTTTTTTTAAAAAATCAAGGTCACGGTTTTTTACTGTGTCATAAAAGAGTTTTAAAATTATATCCAAACTTCAAATTATAAATAATCATCATTTTAGCAAAGCAAAATTTCATTGCTTTAGTTCATTTTAAGGCTATTACAAACAAGTGGGAATGATCATCATCTAATTATAGTTTGTTTTTTCTCCTTTTTAATAGTAACTAAGAATTAATAAAATTAGCAATCAACTATGGTATAAAAATTTACATTTATTAAAAACACAAAGTCGCTCAAGGTAAAATAAATAATAAATAATAAAATTTTAATATCAATGATAAACAATTTAGTGATTATTTTTCGAATGGATTTTGATGTTAGTATTGAAAAAGTAATTTAGTGATAATTTATGACTACAAATTTGCCATCATTTAACCTTTTATGTAATAGAAAATAATAAAATTTCAATATTTTAAGAGAATCAGTTGATTGTGTTAATCGGATTTAGTATAGATCATCTCTAAGTTATTGGTCCACCTCTAAAGATTTGGTTCCAGGCTTAACCTAACATTTATACTTTGTAGATTGAAGAATTGCCTTAATAAAATATATTATACTGTCTATATAGATGAATTACCTTCAAAAAATATATTTTTAGTCGTGATATTGTGAATCTATGATTTATTTTTTCAATTATAGCTAGAAAGAAAAAATCTTTAATCAATGCTAAAGTGAAAGTCAAGAAGAAAAGGAGTTTGATAGCAACTCAACTTAAGGATTATCATTTGACATATATACAAATCAATGAATAATAAAAATCAAAATAAAACCGCTAAAAAATACAACAAACCCTTGAATCCATCCAAAGTAAGAAAAAACATTAAAATTCTCATTTTCGCAATAAAATAATAAAGTATAATATATAGATAAATTTTAATTAAAAAGAAATGAATTAAACACACCAACAAAAATACAGGCTGCAATAAAAATAATATACATTTTACCTTGATAAATTTTAATAAATAATCAGTTGGCTAATTTGTATTTTTTTTCTAATATTCAACTTACCTAAAATAATATTACGTATGTTGAAAATAATATATGTAAGTTGTAATTTAATAAATCACTTAAGTAATGTCTTATATAAATTATAGTAACTCATCTAACCTCAATAACAATTTATATTAGCTGTTGTATTTATTTTTTTCCTCTTAAATAATGAGAATGTATATGCCTATGAACATCTTCACGTATTATATTGAATAAACAGGGCAACAAATTTTAAATACTAATTATAGCAAATAATTATTACATACTTTGCGTTAACTATAATAACATCTCTCTTTTTTATTGCACATTTTTCTTTGAAGATGTTAACTGAAGCTTTCAAGTGAACCACTATGCCCAAAATATCTAAAAAAAATTATATGAAGCTTATGTTACATCATACATTTATGTAAATGATGTGTGCAAAATTCGCAAGCGTACAGAATCGTATCAAGTAGTAAATAAAGATATTGTCCCACAGAGATTGTAGATTGAATATTGCAATACTCACAATGTTTGATTGTTTAGACAACAAAATAGAGTTTAAATTCTTTAAAAACTAAAACTAAAACAAACTAAAGTAAAATTCAGATTCAAACAAATATTAAAAGCTAGGGTTCTTATTCTCAATTAGACCATTTCAAAGGATTGATTACATAACTAGGTCTACACTAGTTCTAATCCATTTTGAAGGGATCTTAGAAACTATAGATTTTCCTCTCAGATAAACCTATAATTAATTAGAGATTAATTAACATTAAGTTTACTAGCTCTCACCAACCTAATGCCTTTTAATTCCAATTTTAAACACAACCTTTAATCAATATTAATCCACTTAATTGTCTCTCAACTAATTAAGCAATCAATAGGTCATTGCCTATTCCTACAGAACCTATCTCTCGATTAAGCCTATAGTGTCAATTCAATTCTAGGGTGATCAGTTCTAAAACGATATTAAGCTCAATAGTAACCAATGAATTAAATTTAGTAACCTAATATAATCACAATAAGCACATGGTCAATTCAGAATAAGAACCCTAGAAAGGATTTAGCTACTCATGTTAAAGAGAAAAGAAAACAAATAAGAAATGAAAACCATAATAACAATTAAATAAAAGAGTGATACAAGAAAAGCCCCTTTCAAATGATGTCAGGTAGCCTTGCTCTTCTAATTTCAAGCCAAGTATCACTTCTACTACAAACTAAATAAATGAAAATGTATTTTGCATTAACTAAAAATAAGAACAAGAACAAGTTCTAGAATAAAAACAAACTAAAAATAGGAACAAAAACAAGAACTAGGAACCAACCTTAAATGAAAATGAAATGGTCCTATTTATAGATCCAAAGACCTAGTAAGAAAGGTAATCTAACCCCTTTCAAACTCTATCTAATTAAAAACTAAGAAATAAGTTCCTTTCTATCTAAATTTTAGCTGAAAACTATCATCTCGTTGGCTGCCACATCAATCAGGTATGGGTGCACATGAAAATGGCATGGCTGTACAAGAAATACACCTATGCTGAGCCTTGTGTCTTGCATAGCCATGCTCAATTTTGGCACGGTCGTGCCACTCTGTAACATGCTAAAAATAACTTTCAGGCATGGCCATGCACCAATCAAGCACGGCCATGCACAATCCCAATGTAGATAACTCCTTATCTTGAGTCCTTAGCCCATCCAAACTTCAAAGATCAATCCAATCTTCATCTCAATGCATCCTACAAAACAAAATTCAAAAGAAATTATCTAAAAATAACTAAATCCTAACAATTAAGAAGAAATAATAAAACTAACTAAATTAACTAAAAACTAACTAATGATGCAACTACTAAGCCTAAGATGCAATAAAATAGAGTGCTTAAAACAAGTATTTTTCACACTCATCAAATACCCCCACACTTGAGCCTTTGCTTGTCCTCAAGCAAAAATAAGAGAACAACCCATTTATATAAAGAACTAACATCATTAGTAGTTTTTACTTGAGGAACCATCCTACTCTCCCTTTAATATAAGGTTTAAAAACTGAATATCAAAGCAACAACTCATAACTAAGAACATAACAATTACCAAGTGAAAAGCAAACTCCCTCGTTGAATTCATAAAACATCATGATTAACAACCAAGAAAAATAAAAGTAGGCATGAAATATTAACACTCAGATAGTTCTTTCATTAACAGCACTTAAAAGGCATATAATTTATTCCTTATAATTTCTTTATTGTAGTATCCCCCATATTTCCATATTACTCGATGTGGATACCTCAATAAAGTCCTTTGGATACTCATACCCTTTATAGAGCATTGGAGTATTGCACGAGTGTGTTTTATGCTCCATCTCGCTTAAGGAACTTATTTATTTTATTTATTTATTTAAGATATAGTGCCTATGCATATATGAACTATATTTAAGTCCCTACAATATCTTTCTCAACTATCAAGCATACTATTTCAATCACTCAATGAAGGAGTAGGCATTAAGTTCATTAACATTTAAAAATTCTTAATCACAAGTTATTTCTCTAACTTAACAATCCAAACCAAGCATTAAAAAAAGTTTAACACACTTACTCAAGAAAAACATATCTAATGATACTAACTATTAGCACAAATAGGCTAAAAAACTCAAGTGAAAGGTCTCTTATTCATGCAGCAATAAACTAAAATGCAAAACATAAAATAAAAACAAAAATAAAAAAGTAAAAGGGAAAGAAAACTCTCCTAGTCAGATGCATTCAAAAATGAAGTCTCTGGAATGATTATCTCAACGGAAGGCTCTGTTGATGCCTTAGTCCCTTTGCTTTGAGAGATCAATTGCTTCAGCTCCTTTACTTCAACTATCAGATTTTCCATCCTTGCGTCTCTTAGGGTCTCATAAACTTCAAACTTGGTGATCACTTCCATCATCATGGTACCAAGCCTTTGATCAGTTCGATTTGCCACATCCTCTATCTTCTTCTCGACTCCTTCAATATTGTCCTCAAATCTCTTTCTTTTTGCTGCTCTATTCTTTTTCTTTGCTTTGGCTTTACCATCCTTCTTATTCACCCTTGCATTCTCGTGAGCTACTTGAGGTTTGACATCTTCTTCTTCCTCTTCACTAACGTCATCAAAATTCTCTACCACCTTAGGTAGAGGAACATCTCCATGTCTCAAGGCAGTTTGACGTAGTTGATAGTATCTTCTATTGTCTGCCTCTTCTAGCCTTCCAAAATCTATAATCACCTCAGCTCTAACCAAAAAATCCCCATCAAATATCTGACGTTCTAATAGTGCAAGAATGGTAAGCTTCTTTGGTACAAAGTGTATGGCTAAGCCCGTGATAATATGGCCCATAGACATCAGTGCTTTTCATCCCTGCACAACACGCCATATAGAATGAAATATAAGATATGCACTATTCACCCTACGGTTAGTAGCCATGCACCACATCAAGAATAATTCGTCAGGCATAACCTTTGTACTCTCATTCCTACCACAGATGGTGTATGCTATGAATTTGTGCATCAAAAAATATGAGTGACTATCAATTAGACCACTAACCATAGTATCTCCATGACTTATTCTATCCCTTTTAGTAATTTCAGCCCAAAATCCAATCATGTTAAATTCAGGGGGAGGGTGACAAATACCTCCTTCAAAAAAACTAAAAATTTTAATCATCAGATCATAATCAAACTCATATTCTTTTCCAAAGAATCTACACGAAAAAATTCTCTGTTCTTCATCTTTGATTTTCAAAGTGGTGTAGAATTCAATGGTCAATTCAAGAAATACATCATACTTTACTGTTTTCAATTTAAACCAGCCTAGCCTTTTGCATAACACATTCACAAAATCATGCAATTTAATATCCTTTAAGAGTTGATCATTAAAGTATTTAGGCATGCATACGTTTCTTTTGCTAAGAGAAGAGAATCTATTACCTTTTTCATCTGAGTAAATAGGGAAGAAAGAATTATACTCCTCCTTGAGATTAATTGGCTTAGGTTTTATCTCCATTGGTGTCTTTCCTTTTGCATTGGACCTTCGGCTATTGCTAGACATGCTCATTGAATTCATTAGGCAATAGGAAAAAGAATTGCAGAGATTAAAGAGAAAAAGTGTAGAGAATGTAGAAGTTCTGAGATTTAAAACAATCCTCTTCCTA
>CATIWO010140716.1:0-23949 GCA_949673435.1 Macaranga tanarius | reverse complement strand
AAAATAGCCATTCGCATGTAATTAAGAAATAATTAAATAATTAAAAATAATAAAATATAAAACACAAACGGAGGCCGATCGCAAGGTCGGGTGGGCCGCTAAAAGCCCATACCCAGTTTCCGAACCCAATCTCTGAGGACGGCTGCTGGGTATCTTCCGTGGAATCCAGTTGGTGTAAAAGTGTCCCGGTTTTCATCCGGGTGGCGACTCCCAACTCCGACTAAAGCCTGTAAAAAGGCCCAAAGTTGTATTCCTAGTGGGCCCTGAGCCCGCACAGTGCTGTGGTCGCCGGACACTTGGGCGCGCGCTGAACCCCGCCGCCTACAGATATGTACTTGATAAATGAGCCAAAGCTCTGATACCAAATGATACGTACGTGGCTAACTCGTACCAAATCCGTATGCAATATTGATTCCTCACTTTAGGATGGTTCATAATCAAGCAACAATGTTAAACTTCAATCCCCAACAAGACCCTTAAATAACTTGTATTTAAGAACCTTAATTACAAAGAATTAAAGGTTGTTTAATGTAAGCCTAAAGTAACTATGTCAATGTTAAGCCTAAATTAAACTATATTTGAATGTACCAAGCCTTCACTTGATAAATTCACTAAGTTCTTTTAAGAACAAAAGAGAGAATTAAATTTCTCTCAAAAAAAATTCAAAATTAATCAAAAATAAACATAAAAAGGTTCTTGGTGGCCTTATATAGGCTTTATAAAGCTTAGAGTGAAAGATAAATAATACTAATTCTATTAAGATAAGGAAACCTAAAAAGATAGGCCTTGACTTGTTAAACCTTCATATAAGCTAATTATCCTTTAAAAAATAATTAAAAGAACTCCTAATTAACTAAGGATCACGTTTCCAATAAGATAAAGAAATCTACTTATATAATGCTAACTAAAGATAAGAATGGATAAGTAAAGACATCTAATCAAGATAGGAAACTATGTTATCTTTGATCAAGTCTTCAATTATTCTTATTCAAAGGTGATATCATGCCTCTTTCATTAGTTTTAGGACTCTCTTACATAGACTCCTTCTAGGAAACATCTTGGTACCTTTAAGAATTCTCTAGAACCTTTTAGCACCTTTTAGAACTTTCAAAAATGCACTTTATTTAAATGAAGTGAAACTTGCTCCACTTACAGTGTTTGACATGAACTGTTCATTTTAAAGGTTAGAATAGGCTAATAATATGTAAAAATGATGAAATTACCCTTAGTCCATTGTGCCTCCAAATGCACTTAATTGAGCTCCATTTGTATTTGCACTTTGGTCCTCCATTCTTTGCATGATTTCTTGTTGTATGAATGTGTATAAGGCAACCTTGAATTTTCTCATGCGTGCTCTTATCATTAGGCCTTCATACTCGAGTAGATCCTTTGGCTTATCATCATGTTTGGTGCTCACTTAGTTCGCATCAATTCTAGAGCAAAACAAACTCTAGTAGCTGTCTGATAGGTTAATATATTGAGTCTCTAAAATGGATTATAGCAACAATTATTTATATTATTTTTGCTTGATTTAGGTATGGGAAACCTAGATTTAGTCTTGAAGACACCTGAGAGAGAAAGTCAAATTTTGGTATCTTAGGATCCAAATAGGGTCCCAGAGATCAAATCAAGGCCTAAATAAGTCATAAAAGATCTTAGGATGTTCGTGGGATCCTTTGGAAAAAAGTTAAATTTTGACAATCCCTGGTTAAACTTGAGGTGAAGGTGGCCTCCACTTATATCCAAGTCATAAAAAATAATAAAAATAGGTGATAATCTTAATGAGTTGCCATCAAGGAAAAAATATTCCTTCTCCATACACTATTTTTTTTGGTCTCCACGTAGATGTGTCACTTATAAATGAAGGTTCATGAATTTCTTCTTTTATGGCAAATTAACCTCCTTACTTAAGTTACTTATTGGAATAAACGTTAATTTGGCCCCTGAACATTTTGTCTAGAGTAAAAAAGGTGTAAAAGAGCTAATTTGATCTTGAGAAAAAAATTTATAGGCCAAATTAACCTTTATTCATTACTTATTTACTTAACATGCCACTAGCTTTTATCTTTAAATAAGAGCTTTCATAAACTAAATGGAAAGAGTGAAGAAGGAGTTTAAGGTGGCTGTAAATTCTAGATCCTAATTAGGTAAGTGTAAAGAAAGAAAAGAGAGAAATAAGGAGATAAAATAAAAGAAAAATGTGAGGAGATTCTTTTAATTTCTTGGCACATCTCTTTTAGATTTTTTTTATCAATGTTAGTAAGAGTCTTCAATAAGGTTTTTTTTTTTTTTTTTTTTGTTACTATTGCACAAATCAAATATCTCAAAATCCTCATCTTTCTAGCCAAAACCATGATTTAAACACTCATCTAGCCTAAACATACATCATTAACACATGCAATATTTTATTGCTTTGATTGATCATTTTGGTAGATTTTCACTCAATATTTGTTGAATCAAAATCATATTTCATTAATAAAACTTGTATTTTCTTGCATCAAAATCATGTTTTCATACATTTGAAATCTTCAAGCATTCGTTTAATTAAGTCAAGGTTCAATTTCTAGTACTCAAGTTACTTTTGGTTAGCATCATTTGACATGATTGCCTTTTTTTGCATTTCATAAACTTTTTTAATGCATTCATATCATTCATTTGAATTTGCATTTAATTCACATACATTCATATTCATACATTTCATCTTATACATCGCTTAACCTTGAAAAAGGGAGGATAGCAAATGATCTATTCCTCTATTATTTATTTAACATCTAATACTTACCAACTTGAATGCTAACATGTAACATTTACTTTTAGACTCTTTAATTTCAATTCATTTGCTGTTATTGCACTTTAATTTCATGCAGTTTACTCTTTCCACTTTAATTTCAGGTTATTTATTTTCATACATTTCAATTTCTTACAATTTACATTCACTTTACTTAAATTTCTTTTTTGAATTTATGCCCTATAATTTCATGCATATTATCATAATTTTCTTACACACACACATAAAATCTAGCACTTACTAACTTAATTGCTAACATCTAACATTACGTTTTGCTTTTAATTTCAATTCATTTACTTTTATTCCACTTTAGTTTCAAGTTGCAATATACATTCAAGCACTTACTTTCACTTTTATTGTACTTCCCTTATATTTATCCTTAAATTCTATATATATATACATACTCTTGTTCATCAATATCAAACTATCAAACTCCTTACATTCATGCTCTTTAATTTCTTGCTTCTTATATACTAACCCCTTTAATTTCATGCATATTAGCATAATTACTTTTTCATATTCTTGCATTATATATACAATTATTTTATCAATCTCAAAAATTATTACTTTATTACTCGTTATTTCTACTAACCATTTACTTTACACACTTTATTGCTTTTTATGTTCATGCATTGTATTTACAACTGCTCATCAATCTCAAGATCTTTATTGCACCTTAATTTCATGGATCATACTTTTGCTTACCAATATCATGATCATTACTTAATTTCTATATTTACATACTATCCATTTTATTTTTTTGGTTTTTATATTATTGGTCTCTAATAAATAACATTTTATAATCTTGTTCATCATACTATAGTTATGCATATTCTTATAGCTCATATATAAGAATCATAGGTAAAGATAGTATCTTAAATCCTAAAATTATAACTTGTTGGAACTTTCTTTGCTAAAAACTTGAGGAGCCCTCATTGATTATGTCTTGCTCTGCATTCTTGAAAGCCAAGAATAAGTTAGTCAAATGATACTTATAGTATTTTTTTGTTTTAACTTCTCTTTGTTAGGGAAGTTTTGATCTATAAGTAATGTAATGAATTTCTCTTTGAGAAGGAAATCAAAGATCTCTTTTGTCCTTCCCGCATCAAATGTTTACTAGGGTTATACACTAAAAATTTGTGAGTTCTTCCAAAGATTAAGAGTCTTCCTAAAAATAGAAAGCAAACACATATCTTTAAAGAACTAAAATCAACCACTATTATGTTATGGTTCACCTCTTGAAAATACATCCTTATTGAGACTTTTTCTCCTATAGTTCTTTTCTTTGAGTAAATCCAAATATTCGGTTACCTTTGATGCCAATTCATAAAAATCCTTGAGTTCTATTCCACGAAACTTCTTTCTCAGTTTTATCTCTAGCCCTTTTATGCCATCTTTATGTAATTTATTTCTAGTAAAAAGATCTTGCAATGATTTATCGTCTTCTTGAATCTAGTTGTGAAGAGGTTTATACTTTTGCCAACCCTTTATATCATTCTAGAAAGTTCAGTAACTTATAATTTTGGTTTCAAATTAGTTTGACTATATAATGAAAAGAATCAATACTAAAGTTAAAATTGAGAAAAACTAAAGTAAAGTTGAAGTTGAGGTTGTTTTTTTTTTTATTAGTTGTTGTGTTTTTGTCCCTGCCGAACAACACCCGCCCCTCCTTTCCCTTTAATGCTTTGTTTTTAAACTTCTAGTAATAACAATTGCTTGCTCACTATCTTCATGCTTCTCCTACTATCAGATATAGTGATTTAATTAGTTAACTAATGGACTTGCACTAACTAATTAAATTGGACTTTATAACATTTATTTATACATGGCTCAAATGTATGTCCAATTTATATAAATACATTAAAAGCTTATTTGTATGCAAGATTAACCAGCTCTTCTTACTATAAACTTTGGGAGGACTTCTGAGAGATGTATAAATCAACAATGGATGAAAGAATATAAATGATAAAACTAAAAGGAAGTCTAAGAGATGCCACTAATACCTAAGCAATATTAATGATAAAAAATATGACATATTCAATTATAGTTCTTGTTGTTGTTAGCTGAGTTAGTAGCCTAGCTTGTCGAGGGTCATTACTTCCTCATACTAACCTCTTTGATATCCTCTCAAGATAGTAGTTTCTCTCTATCCAAGAAGAGGCAAAACTATTCCCTCAAGAATCAGTTTACACAGTCCAAGCCTTCTTTTCTTCTTCTCGTGCCCAATATGAAAATAGTGAGGCATGACATTTTTTATCTTTGAACAAGCTACAATCAAAGTCTCTTAGATCACCAAAATTATTTTGTGTAACCGCTAAATTAGTATATATAATCTAAAGACTTTTGAGAAGAGAACATATCTACTTTTTACTTTTATTAAAACAATTTCATTTGTTTTTGAAAAATATTTTATTAAACAATTATTCTTATATTTTTTGATATTTTTTGCATTTAGTAAAATTATAGGAAAATATTATTTTGATCAACGAAAAACTAAATCATTTTTAAAAAAAGTTTCTCCTTCCATAATAGAAAATTATTTTATGACACTATACAAAAATACAAAAATTTATTAAAAATTTTACATAAATATGAATTAATATAAAAATAATTAGGCATTCAACTTTGGGAAACTCCAATATATGTTAACCACCACTCACCTATATCGGTCATAAAAATGTTTAAATCTATTCTTTTGTAATTTTATTTTATATTATTGAATAATTTAAAAAATTTAAAATAAAATAGTTTATAAAAATTGTTATTATAAAAATAATAAAATTTTTCATTGATGTAGAAATATTTAAGAATAATATATTTTTTGGAAAGAAATAAATAATAACCCATGGAAATCAGTGTAAAAGTTATAGGTAAAATTATAGAAATAACATAGTTTGATCAAAATATTTAAAAAATACAGTTGATTTTTTATTTCATTTTTAACTAATGCGTGTTTCATATATAACATTTTTTATTTCTTTCATTTTTATGGCTTTTTCTTTGTAAATGGTTTATTTGGTTTGTTTTTGTTTTCTTCTTTGTTTTTGGCGTTGTCTTCACTTCTAGTTTTTGTTTTGGGATAATGACCCCATAAGAACTATAAATTTTCAAAATTTACAATTAAGTCCTAAATTATTTTTTTTAATTGAGTCCTCCAAGTTTGTAAAGTGTGCTTGTTAATCTTATTCCGTGTAATAATAGAAGGAAGAAGAAAATGTGGCTAATGATGTAGGCAGGGGTTAATGAGTTGGCTGTACACATCAAAACTCATCTTCACTAAAACATCACACAACAACAAAATCAAAGAAAAAGAATAAAATCTCAAAGATTTGTCAGCTTATACCATTTGAGATAGCATAATAGAAAGAGATAATGACCCCATAAGTCCTATAAGTTTTCAAAATTTTCAATTAAGTTCTAAATTTTTTTTTTATTTAGTCCTCCAAGTTTTTAAAGTGTTGCTCATTAGTTCTATTCCATAACGAGTAATACTTTACAAACTTGGAGGACTCAATTCTAAAAAAAAAATTTAGGACTTAATTGTAAATTTTAAAAACTTATAGGACTTGTAGGGTCATTATCCCTTTTGTTTTAAGGTTTTCTGGTTCATTAGCTTTTGTTTCTTTCTTCTTCTTTTTTGTTCTCTTTTCGAGTTTCTTCACTAATCCTTACTGTTCTTTTTATTTTCCTTTTTTTTCTTTACTTGATTATTTTTGGTTTAGTTTTGGGTTATTTTTTTTTTGTTAATATCTTCTTATATTTTGCATTTTTATTCTAGGATTTTAAAAGAAATGAAAGAAGGTGATAAGATGGAAGTAGATGCTCCTTCTTCTGCTATTATTTTATTTGATAAAGCTACTGCTCTTACTAATATAAAGAAGAAGAAAAGAAGTGATAAATATACGATTGAATGGAAGTTGAGTTCTAATTTTAGTTCTATTAAGAGAGGTTTTGGTTATATTAAGGTTTTTTTTTTCAGTTGATCTGGTTTTTGTTTTGGTTAATTGAGTGCTTGTTTTGGATTGTTTGAGGTTATTTTTAAGTTGTTTTAATGTTATTTGGTGTTGTTTGGTTGCTTTGAGGTGTTGACCTCTTGTTGTTAGTATTTTAGTTGCTTTTCGATGGTTTTGAGGTTATTTTGATGTTATTTTTTATTGTTTGGTTGCTTTGAGATTGTTAACCTTTTGTTTTTAGTATTTTGGTTGCTCTTAGGTTGTTCTGAAGTTATTTTCAAGTTATTGTGATGTTATTTGGTGTTGTTTGGTTGCTTTGAGGTTGTCAACCTCTTGTTGTTAGTATTTTGGTTGCTTTTATGTTGTTCTAAGGTTATTTTCAAGTTATTTTGATGTTATTTTATGTTGTTTGGTTGCTTTGAGGTTGTTAACCATTTGTTGTTAGTATTTTGGTTGCTTTTGGATTGTTCTTAGGTTGTTTTGAGATTGTTATAATGTTATTTTATGTTGTTTGGTTGCTTTGAGGTTGTTGACCTATTGTTATTAATATTTTGGTTGCTTTTTGGGTTGTTTTGAGATTATTTTCAGGTTGTTTTGATATTTTTTTTATTTGTGTTTTATTTCATGTTATTTATATAGGATTTTAGTTTTTATTTTTTTCATGATTGAAAATATTTTATTGAAGCTGATGAACATTTTCATTGTAAAATTGGTAGTAGTGATGCTTATGAAGTTATTAAGAACTCTTTGATGTCCAGTTTAAGTTGTTCAATGAGACTTGATTTAGTTATTTTTTTGGATATTCCTGTATTTAATTTTTAGTCTCAAGTTATCTACTCTTTGCTATTAAGGAACGTTAAGCAATGAGAAGTGAATGAGATGAGATTTTGTTTTTATGGTTCTTTTTTGAAGTTTTCTATGGCTGAGTTTGCTCTTATTACTAGATTGATGTGTGTTAGTGATGCTAATAAGCTGTCTTTTAGTAGTTTAGATAATAGTTTGGTAAATAAATATTTTAATGGTTCTATGAAAATAAATAAGGAAGATGTTGAGAAGTTATTTTCATCCAATAGAGCTGATTGCGATGAAGGTGCTTTAAAGAGTGCTGTTGTTTCATTTTGTAATATTTTTTTTATTTCTTCTCGTAAGGAGAGATTTATTAGTATGGACCACTTGGATATTATTGACAGTGGCTATTATAGTGATTGTCCTTGAAATAGAGATGTTTTTAAATTCACTCTTGATTCTTTGAAGGAGAAGGTGATTAAGTTTGTTGATAATTCACACAATAAGTGTTACCATCTGAATGGCTTTCCTTTGACACTTCAGTTTTATTTTTATGAACTTTATGAGTATGCTGATAGGAGGTTTGCTATTTATAAGGGTAGTACGATCCCTCATATTTTAAGGTGGACTGCACGCAGTTTTTCTTCTTTAAAGCAGATGGAGAACGATATGTTTAATTTATCTCCTTTTGAAAAAAATTATTTTTAAGTTTTGTTGTATCGATTACATATTTAGTTGTTTTTTGACTAGTTTTTGAAAATGACAAATATAAAAAATGCAAGGTTGTTGAGTCGAAACCTATAGAAAAGGAGTGATGAAAATTCTAATGATTTTCAAATGCATCCCTCTGCTAAAAAAATCAAATTATAAAGTCTATTGAGAAGAATAAAGGAGTTATAGAAAAAGTTGGTGGTGATATTAGCATTAAGATTTTTTATAAGATGATTGAGAGGAAATCTGATATAATGGAGGATAAGTTATATAGAGTGATTTCTTATTTGAAGTCTCATCATTATAAGAAGTTAGATGTTCTTAAATAGGAACTTATTGACATTATAGCAAAGAAATTTGATTTTGTTCCTGTTGATGACCGAAAAGAAAGAGGTTGATTGTTGTGATGAGACGAATGGAGATTACTGTGAGAAAAAGTGCTTCATTACGGTTGATAAAATGAAAGGAATGAAGTTTGGGGAGAAGGAAGTTAATGGGTAGGAGGAGGATGTTATTTTTAATATGGAGAATTAAGGAGAAAAAACAGCTGAGGAAGAAGATATGTCTACTTTTGTGCAGTCTGATCAGACTTTTAATGATGAAATTTTAGAGAAGGTTCATGTTTTAAAAATAATATTACTACAGTAATCTGTTTATGTTTTTTATTTGTTGTTGTGTTATTGTTTGGTTATTGTTATGTTAATTATTTTTAATTATTTATAAATTTATTTTCTTAGGATTATGGAGAAAAGTATTTGGATAATATGCCTCTAGCTATAGTAGAGTATGACTTCTATGTAAAACCTTTTGGTAAGAGGGTGTCAAAACCTGGTGGTGCTTTGAAGTTCCCATTTGTGATAGAGTTAAGCTATAGTGCAGGTGCTTAAGAATTCAAAAATGTCTATGTGGTTGGTGATAATGTTAGTACTTTTGATGACAATTTAGACTAGCCACCAAACTTGGAATTGTTACAACGTTTTGAGAATTGGATTGAAAAATGAGTCATTAAGAAGATAAAGTAAGTTTTTAATTTATTTTCTAGGTTTGTTTGAATTTTGTATGTTATTTTGTTATTTTGTTTTATATTTTGGTTATATATTTTGATTTTTTATAGGTCAAAGTTGAAGTATAATGAGAGAAATGATATGATTGATCCACATTTTTATTTTGGAGTTATAGATATTAGTTCAAAATCCTAGTTCCATTTTTTTTGTTATCCTGGGGAGTTGTTCACAGACATGGTATATTTTTGGGATAATAACCCTAAAAGTCCTATAAGTTTTTAAAATTTTCAATTAAGTCCTAAATTTTTTTAAATTGAGTCCTCCAAGTTTTTAAAGTATTGCTCGTTAGCCTTATTCCATTATCTCAAATGGAATAAGCTGACATATCAATGGATAATGACGCCATAAGTCTTATAAATTTCTAAAATTTTCAATCAATTCCTAAAAAAAATTCTTTTTTTAATTGAGTCCTCCAAGTTTTTAAAGTGTTACTGTTAGTCCTATTTTATTATCTCCAACAGAGTGGAATGACGTGACAATTATACCCCACCCAATTAACTGATATGTGCAGCCAACTCACTACCCCCTTCCCACGTCATTAGCCACATTTTTTCTTCCTTCTATTGTTATGTTGTTATAAGCCAGCTGTGAGCACTCCTACTGTCATAAGTGCACCTACAATGTTTATATACATTAGTCAAACTGAGAATAAATGCAAAGCTGCTTTAATGATATAAATGATAATGATTCTTTATGGTGCACTTCTGAAACATTGATTATGTTTATAGAGCATATGCATAACTAAAAAATATTTCTAATAGTAAAATCATATGTATCTCTAATACTAAAATCAACCTTAAAGGCACTATAATTTTATCAAAATTTCTCTAATTAATAGCAAAAAGAATAAAAAAGTTTTCAAATAAAAACGACTCACAAAGATTTATCAAAATTCATCTTCACTAAAACACTATACAATAATAAAATCGAAGAAAAAGAAAAAAACCTCAAAAACATGTCAGCTTATTCCGCTTGAGATAACGAAATAGGAAGGGATAATAACCTCATAAGTACTATAAGTTTTCAAAATTTTCAATTAAGTCCTACAAATTTTTTTTGAATTGAGTTCTCTAAGTTTTTAAAGTGTTGCTCGTTTGTCCTATTCCGTAATCTCAAAAGGAATATGACTAACGAGCAACGCTTTAAAAACCTGAAGGACTAAATTAAAAAAAAAATTTTAGAACTTAATTGAAAATTTTGAAAACTTATAGTACTTATGAGGTCATTATCCCTATTTTTTCCTCTATTTATTTTGGGGGTAATAATACTATTAGTCTTATAAATTATATCATTATTTTAATTAGATCCTACAAGAAAAATTTTTTATAATCAAGTTCTATAAGTTTTAAAAAGACTGTCTATTAGTCTTATCCATCAGTCAAAACAATTTTTCGTTAATCAATTCTCAAAATGAATTTTTTTTTATATTTCAGTCCTAAAATCATAAACAAATATTATTTTTGATATTGTAAATAAATAATATTTTTATTTTTATCTACGACTTATTCTATTATATTTAACTTTAATAATTTTAAAAAATAAAATAAAAAATATATCTTTCTTAAATTATTAGTTGTATTAACGATGATAAAAAAATCAATTAAATACTCTTAATATTTAAATTAGACTATTTTATAATATTGAACAATAAAATAAGTGACCATATTTTAATTAATAATTTTTAATTGTTATAATAAAATATAATTAATTTAAGATAAAATAAAAAAAATAATTTTTCTAATTTATCTTAAATTAATTATATTTTATAATAATTAATTAAATTATGCTATTCTTCAAATACTCATTGGAAAATGGCCTAATTTAATTTTTTTTAAGTTGTCTATATGAAATACATTTGATTTTAAAATTTAGTTAAAATCTGACAAAAATTATAATATTGACAAAACTAATTGAGTTTATTCAAGTATAAAAATATTTATTCATTGAAGATATATAAATTAAATATTATATTTTCAAATAATTAAAAATACTTAATTAATTCTACTTATCATTGTTAATAAAATATTAATTTAAGAAAAATATTTTAAATTCTAAATTTTCTTGAAATTATTTTAGTGAGTTATATAGTTATTATAAAAGGTAAATAATACAATAATTCATAAATAAATAAATAAAAATATTATTTATTTAAGATATTAAAAATGAAATTTTTTTATAGTTTTAGAACTGAAATTGTAAGAAAAAAAAGTTTAATTTTGAGGGTTGACTAATAGAAAATTATTTTAATTAACGGATAGGACTAATTTAAATGTTATAGAACTTGATTGTAAAAAAAAATTATAGGACTTAGTTGAAAAAATGATATAATTTATAGGACTAACAGTGTTGTTTTCCTACTTATTTTGTGTTTTAAATTTTTTTCTCTTTTTTTTTTTAATTTTTTGCTTCTTACTAATTTTTGTTTATTTCTTTTTTAGCATCTCGATGTTATATTTTATTATTTTAAGAAGAGGGAGATGCTTACTAAGATGTGCAAAGTTTCTTTTATAATAATGGTTTTAATCATATTTGTCACACCCCTTTCTCTACCATAAGGGCCAGTGCAATAATAAACTATTAATTGTCTGCAAATCATTATATATCATAACTTAATACAAATAGTCATCATTACATACATACTGTAATACAAAATGAAGTTTACAGTATCTTTTAGACAAAATGCACATATGCCTCTGAGGCTTAATAAACAAAAGTTTATCTCCAAATAGCAATAGTTTGTTGGCTCAACCTCTACTAGTGCTCACAACAAGGGCACTCCAAAACATGCTATACAAGGATCTACTGATCCACCAAAAAGCAATCTAAAATGGTTTAAATGGTTAGAATGAGTACGACTACTCAGTGACCAGATATAAATATAACCATAGAAAACATTAAAATATTATCATATAGAAATTCAACTTAAATCAAATAAAGTTCTATCCATGAAATGGAAAACAACTTGAGTATTAAAATAAATACTTCTCATCCAACATTCTCTGTTATAAATACAAATATCCATATACCTTCATCAGAATCCTTTAACACAGCTTAAAATAAATCATGGAAAATATAGACAAAATCATTAAAGCTCACTATACATAAATATATATATTTATGCCAATGTATACTCATGTAGTATCCTATAAATCCCATATAAAAGTGGGAGCTGAATGTCTCACCTGGCTACCCAAAGTGCTAACTTCTCATTATACGTATGCGTAGAGACATTGCTCGTCGGTAATATATTTTATTTCATTTCATCCGACATTCAAGGTGTGATTTCATAGGCACCTTTCTGAATGTATTTCTTAAATCAAATAATTCAAAATTAAATTCTTATATGTATAGCTCAAAATAACTTAACATCATATGGTTTCATATAACTAGAAAATGCATAATTACAAATAGCGTATAAGGAAATCATTAAACATTGATCATTTGTAAAACATAAATAGATAAACATATCTTTGATTCCATAATACATAACATAGATTCAAAACTAATGTTATACTAATATCCACTCACCTAATAAGACAACTAGAGTTCTAGCTAGGAGGGGCTGCGTTATGCTCTACAGTTGGGGCTGAGGTTCCTCCTAACATTTAGAAGTCAAATCATAAGAACACTAGCTTATAACCTCAATTTATTCAACTTAAGTTAATCTACGGCTAATAGATATGTCATAAGTCCCGAAAAATAGTTCAAAACTGCTCAAATTAGGGTTTCCGGACTTTGGGAGGCTGCTGAGGTGCCTGATGTAGGTTAAATTATAATACCCTAGTCTCTAAGACTAAGTATAGAGTAAGTAGGGTGTCGAACACTCGGAAATTTGGAGTAATATAGTATTAACCGGATAGATAGTTAGATGGATAGGCAAGTAATAATAATAAAGATTGTTGAAATAATCTAACTATTATAATAAATTATTAGCTATGCAAACTAATTTAATTATTCTAAATATCAAGTTTAAAAAGGGTTCATTAGAACTACAATTCAAAAATTATCAAGAATTACAAGAAATAAACAATGGATTACATGAAATGATTATAAAACATGGTATAAGGCATAAATGCAATTCTCATTATCAATTAAACTTAAAGTCCTTAAAAGCAACTCTCATTGACAATCAAGGGTAATTTTATTTAGAGTCTACAAGCATTCTCATATCATTGTAGAGATAAATAAAATCCATAAAATTACCATGCAAGGTTTATAATTTTTAATCCTTTAAATAGAAATCCTTGTCTTCAAGTGATTTCATAACCTTTAATGAATTCAATTGTAATTCTACCAAAATGTACCAACTCTCATTGCATATAATTGGATTAACAAGTCATATATGGTGGCCAATCATACACAACACATTCAAACTCACAATTAAAATCAAATCATTCATATAACATAAAATAAAAGATGTAATTCATTAATTCATTCTTCCTTATAATTCTAACAAATAATGGCTTAGCCAAGGTACATATTAGACATAAAACAACAATAAAAAGGTATAATAAACATCAAGTATTAAAAGAGAGAAAGATAGAACTTGAATGCAGATAGCCTTCTTGATGTATCCTTGACTTGCTTGAATGATCTTCTCTTGATAGTTTAAATTACAATAATAATATTAACTAAACAAAACTAATACTTTAAACCAATAAACTAAGTGTTTTCTGATATGTAATTATATCTAAAATGCAGCCAATACATGTATTTATAGGCCTTTTAGACATCCCAATTTGTACACTTTTGGAGAGGGGTCAAAATTAAAAGGGTGCAAAGAAAAAGTGCCTAAACTACTCGGCACACTGCGCCGAGTCGGATGTAAGTCGACTCGCCTGCCCTCTGTCCCGACTCGGCACAGCGGAATGAGTCAGTATAGGGCTGAAGGCATAAGCTCGAGTCGGCACAAGCAGTAAGAATGACTCAGCATATAGGAGTGACTCGGCACGGGCACTTGCTGTCACAAGTCGGCATGCCCGGATGAAGTCGGCACGGGTCTTGAAATGCTTCCTTTGACTTTCTGAACACCAAACTTCATTCCAATGCACTCCAAATCAACTTCAAGCTTGAGATTAGTCCAAAAGAACCTACAAATCATATAAATAACATAAAATCACACCAAAAACACAAAACTAACATATAAATAACATAAAAGCACACCAAAAACACAAAACTAACATTAATAACATGAAAATTAAACATAATGCAAATGTAAATTAATTAAAAAGTCAACAGAATGATCCTAAATTAATATGCTATTTTACATACTATCAAATTCTCCCACACTTAGACCTTGCTCACCCTCAAGCAAGAAATAAAGATCTAAGTGGGAAAATGACAAAAACTTCATCCTCTCCAAAAGAAATATAGCCATCTTAACATGTTATTCTAATAATGAAAGAAATTTTGTAGAAAAAGATAGTTAACAATTAACTTTCAATGCTCAACAATGATAGAGGAAGCAAGTCTCATAGCATAGGCAACAAGTTTAACACATTACTGCAATCTATTAATAACAAAATAAAAAATATAAAGTCAAAGTGCTAACTAAGCTATCTAGCTAAAATATTCATTCTTCAAACTTAGGATTTCTAAAAACACAAGTAGCCTTTAGGATAAGAATCAAGCACACACATAAACTAACATTTCTCATAGCATTTTTAGACACATTTTTTTCTTTCTTCTTTTTTTTAGTGGGTGCATTTTATGCTACATCCCATAAATTTTTTTTTTCTTATACTTGCAATGTCACATTCTTTTTCTGAATGAATGCAATTAAGGAGAAAACTCACTTGCACACAACTTGCTCAAGATACATCACATAACAAGTATAAATTTTCTTCTTTTTTTTTTAGATTTTTTTATTTTCTTTTCTTTTCGTGTCCTTATCCATTATTGAAATGCTAGTCTTTCGTATTATGGCTATAGTTTCCCTTAAAATACCTAAGTCTTAAGAACCTTAAAGCTTAAATTCTTAGCATCTTAACCGTAAGCATAGTTAGAAAGTGGACTAAAAATTCTCTAGATTTTGAAAGTAATAAAAAGAGATAATAAGGAAACTTAAAGACTATACTACATGAAACTTAAAAATTCTACCAATTGAGCATAGAAAATTAAATATTAACATGGTATAAAAGTAAAACTTCAATCAAAATCAAAATGAATAAGAAAAGAGGCATACTTTTTGATGTGGAGAAGATAAATTAATGCAAAATAAACATGGAAATATACAACCTAAACATAAACAAAGACAATATACAACATGCATAAAAACTACTAAATAAAACATAAACACTAATATGCATACTAACTACTACTACTACTAAATACCAATTCACTACTAAATATTCCTTCCCCCACACTTAAAATATACATTGTGCCCAATGTGAAACTTAAAAGAATAAGTAAGGAAAAGGAAAAACTCCTTCAATCCTCCGAAGGAGATAGTGGTGGAGAGTCAATGGTATGTCCATAACGTGCAAAGTATTGTTGCAGCTTGTACTCCATTCTCCTTTAGCGATGATCAAGTTGGTGATTGAAAGCCTTCATGCCACTCAATTAGCATTGCATCGCTCTTTAGTTTTCTAACACTTGCTCCCAAAATTGTAATTCTTGACTAGAAGAGCCACTAGCACCTCCTTGCAAAGGGTAGGAAGGAAAAGGTGCATCATCTTAGGGTACATCATCTTGTTTCCCTTCATCTCCTTAAATTGGTACATCCTCATGAACATCATCTCTATGCTCCTCATCACCTTGATCACCCAGAAAATGTGGATAGGGAATACCCTTCTAATAAGACCTTGTGTGAGCCAGGATAAAATAAAAAGAAGCATCTATAACTTCACCTCTCACAAAAGCTTGCTTAGTGAAATAAGAACACGGAGCAACATGGTTAAGTGCATCAAAATCAACATTAAGATTTTTGGCAATTATTGTAATAACATGACTATGTGTCAAAGGAACGTCTTTACAATTAGCACAAGTTAGGAGTTGATTAAAAATCCAATAAGTCCAATATACCTATTTTTTATTGTGAATGCACCACATCAAAAACATTTCTTGAACCAAGACTCTATTGAATTTGGACTTATGAAACACAACACAACAAAGGACTTTATACAACAACCAAAACTTTAAATCCTTAATAAACATAGCTTTGCCTTTCTTTGGGCGAAAAGGAGGTGGCAAATCGGTTAAAAAAGTCCAAAATTCATCAATATTAAAAGACTTGGGCATATTGCACATTCCATCTCTTTTAAAACTAAACACACATTGCATGAAAGAATAGGTAAGTTGGTGGGGTTTGCCTAACAACCTAAACTCAAGGATATGTGAATCATTAGAATTAACTTCTAGGGATGTATAAAATTCCATGATCAAGTCAACAAATATGTGTTCATGCATTGATACAAATTTTTTAAGACTACAAGTAGTCAATAGTTGAGTAAATGAATTATACATACTAATATCTTGAAGTAAAGAGGTAGGAATATACTTGCAACCAATAATTTCTCTAAATTTAAAATTAGTAAACCTACCACCTTCAATATGAGAGAGGATAGGAAACTTAGCTTGGTATGTGCGTTGCAAATTCTCTTATTGATGCTCCTCCTCATCTTGATCATCCCTCATTAGCCTTGAAGATGAAGATTCTTTGGTTCTTCCCATGTCAAATGGAGAAAATAAAGTGAAGAAGAAGAAGAAAAAGAAAAGGGGAAGAAGTTGATTCGGTTAGGGAGGAAGAAAAGAGTGAGTGAGTGTTGGAGAAGAAGAAGAAAAACTTAAAATAAAGAAATAGATGAAAAGAGCAAAAATGTAGAGAATGAAGAAGTAGAAAACATTTAGAATGTTTAAATAGAAGAAAAGTAGATGAAAAAAAGAAGAATAGAGAATATAATATTAGTAGTCAATGTAGTTATAAGTAGGGAAAGACAAAAGGTTATGACAAAGTTGAAAAGTTGTGTCCTTATGGGGAAAGGACATGACTTTTCAAAATTAGATTTGAAATAGGAGTAGTTATTATATGCAAAAAGACAAAAATAAATAGAGAAAAAGTAGTAGAATTAAATAAGAAATAATTGTATAAAACAATAAAAAATGACAAAGAAAGAAAAATAAGAAAATTAAAGAGAAAATGAACAAATAAAAGAAAATGTGTGAATACTTAAAAGAAAATGAACAAATAAAAGAAAATAAATAAACTAGAAATAATTAAAAACATAAAATGAATACCTTGCTAAATTTAATGGTCTATAGCTTGACCATACCTTTTGGGACTCATGGTGTAGAAAGAGAGATTGATTCTTGTTGATCAATTGCTTCATCAATCAAATAGGACTTGAGTTGATGGCCATTTACCTGGAAGATTTCTCCCTTGTCATTAGCAATGTCAATTGCTCCATAAGGATGAACTTTGACAACCTTGAAAGGACTCGACCATCTTGACTTTAACTTTCCAGGAAACAACTTCAATCTAGAGTTGTAAAGTAGAATAAGGTTGCCCTTATGAAACTCCTTCTTAGCTATATGCTTATCATGCCACAATTTAGTACGATCCTTATACAACTTAGCATTCTAATAAACATTCATTCTCAACTCCTCTAATTCATTGAGTTGAAGTAACCTTTTTATTCTGGCTTTCTTCAGATCAAAGTTCAAAGCTCTTGTTGCCCAATATGCCTTATGCTCAAGTTCTATGGGTAAGTGACAAGACTTCCCATAAATTAATTAGTAAGGAGTAAGGCCTATAGGTGTTTTAAAAGCTGTCCTATATGCCTACAAGGCATCATCTAACTTTAATGCCCAATCCTTCCTTGATGAAGAAACTATTTTCTCTAAAATCCATTTGATCTCTCTATTGCTCACTTCAACTTACCCACTTGTTTATGGGTGATATGGAGTAGCCACCTTGTATGTTACCCCATACTTCTTTAAAAGAGATTCTATCATATGATTACAAAAGTGTGAACCACCATCACTAATTAATGCTCTAGGAGTGCCAAACCTTGGAAAAATAATTTTTTTAAGCATTTTCTTGACAACCTTTGCATCATTAGTAATAGTAGCTATTGCTTTTACCCACTTTGAGACATAATCAACCATGACTAATATATACTTGTAACCCAAAGAACTAGAAAAGGGACCCATAAAGTTGATGCCCCAAACATCAAAAATCTCTACTTCGAGAATTCCTTTCAAAGGCATCTTATGTTTTCTAGATAAATTACCCATTCTTTGGCATCTATCACATTTAAGCACAAAATCTATAGCATCTTTAAATAAAGTAGGCCACCAAAAACCAGATTGTAGTACTTTAGAAGCTGTCTTTGATGCACTAAAGTGTCCGCCTACATCTAAAGAATGACAATGTCGCAAAACATCTTAAACTTCATTTTGAGGAATACACCTTTTAATCAAACCATCTCTACATCTCTTGTAAAGCAATGGTTCCTCCTAATAGTAGAACTTACTATCATGCAAAAACTTCTTCTTTTGCCTATAATCAAGCCCATAAGGAAGAACTCCACTAACAAGGTAGTTTGCAAAATCCGTAAACCATGGAAGTTCTTTAGAAGCCAAAATAAAAAGATGTTCACCATGAAATGACTCATTGATTGGCAAACCATAATCATTCTTGTTTAATCCCTCTTGATCTAGCCTTGATAAGTGATCCGAAACAAGGTTCTCACTTCCTTTCTTATCTCTCACTTCCCCATCAAACTATTGAAGCATTAGAATCCACCTTAAGAGCCTTGATTTTGCATTTTTCTTGCTTGGAAGATACTTAAGGGCAACATAGTCGGAATACACAATGACCTTTTACCCTACAAGATATACTCTAAACTTATCAAATGCATAAAAAAATTGTAAGTAACTCTTTTTTCGTGGTGGCATAATTTATTTGAACATCATCAAGTAATTTGCTAGCATAATAAATCACATAAGGCTTGCCTTCTTTTTTTTGCCCTAAAACAGCCCCAACCGCAAAGTTACTTGCATCATACATAATCTCAAATGGTTGCTCCCAATTAGGTGGTTGCAAAACCGGTACTGAAGTAAGAGCCTTCTTTAAAGTCCCAAATGCATCCATGCATGCATCATCAAACTCGAAAACAACCTCATTGGCAAGTAGTTTGCATAATGGCTTTGCTATCTTGGAGAATTCTTGGATGAATCTTCTATAGAAACCTGCATGTCCAAGAAAGCTCCTTATATCCTTAACACACTTTAGAGGTGGCAAATTAGCAATGACTTCTATCTTTGCTCTATCAACCTCAATGCCTCTTTACGAGACTAAATGCCCAAGAACAATCCCTTCTTGTGCCATGAAGTGGCACTTCTCCCAATTAAGTACTAGTCCATGCTTCTTGCACCTATCAAGAACATTAGAAATATTTTCTAGACAATTTACAAAGTTAGATCAATAAACACTAAAGTCATCCATGAATACCTTAACACAATCATCTATTAAATCACTAAATATTGAAAACATACATCTTTGGAAAGCAATGAGAGCATTGCATAAACCAAAAGGCATACGCCTAAAAGCAAAAGTACCATATGGACAAGTAAAAGTGGTCTTAGCTTGGTCTTCAGGATGAATAAGAATTTGATAAAAGCTATTAAGCCCATCAAGATAACAAAAATAGGAAAAATTTGCTAATCTTTCTATAACTTGATTAATAAATGGCAATGGAAAATGATATTTCTGAGTTGCTTTGTTTAATTTACTATAGTCAATACACATATGTCAACACGTAATAGACTTAGTAGGTATTAAGTCATTATGTTCATTTTGCATAACGGTCAAGCCACCCTTTTTAGGAATAACTTGAACGGGGCTTACCCATTTACTATTACTAATGGAATATATGATTCTATTGTCAAGCAACTTAATCACTTCCTTTCTAACCACTTCCTTAAGAGTGAGATTTAGCCTCCTTTGAGCTTCTATAGTAGGCTTAGCATCATCCTCTAAAAGGATTCTATGCATACAAATAGTTGGACTTATTCCTTTTAAGTCATTAATTAAGTATCGTATTAACCTTTATATTTATTCAAAACATCACACAAAGCATTTACTTCATTATGAGGTAATAAAGAATTAATAATAAAAGAGAAATGAGAATTAGAATAAAGAAATGTGTACCTTAGAGGGGAAGGTAAAGGTTTAAGCTCCAAGTTAGGTGCTTCACTTGGTGAAGAAGGCTTAGGATCATCCTCCTTCCTTAGTGGCTCATATCTTTGATACCTATAAGGAATAGTATATGGAGTTGATTCTAACACTCTTACATAAGCTACAACCTCCTTGTTAGAACATTTCTTATCAGCCCCTTGTGACTTAGAAATTGCCATATGGTCTTGACCTACATACTCATATATAATATCTTTTACACATTCATCAATTATATCAAGTGAATTTATCCTCTTATAAACTTTAATAGGTGGAGTTGTCTTAATCATTTTATAAACATCAAAAACTATGGTCTCATCATTCACTTCCACCTTAATTTTGCCATTTTTCATGTCAATGACCACTCCCGTGGTCACCAAAAATGGCCTCCCCAATAATATAGGAATTTTGGGGTCCTCCTCCATATCCATCACTACAAAATTTGCAGGAATAATAAACTTACCCACTTTGGTGGGCACATTTTCAAGCACACAAAGTGGATATTTAATAGATTTATCCACCATATAAAGACACATGGTAGTGGGCTTCAATTCACCTATATCTATCTTCTCATAAATGGAACAAGGCATTAAACTCACATTTACACCTATATCACATAAAGCTTTATTAAATATAATATCACCAATCCTACAAGGAATAGTAAAAGAACCTGGATCTTTGAGTTTTGGTGGTGTCCTTATGAATATTGCCTTAGATTCTTCAATAAGTGAAACTAGGCCATACTCTTCCATCTCACCCTTATGATTAACAATGTCCTCCAAAAATTTACCCCAAGAGGGCATATCTCTAATAGCATCCATAAAAGGTATGGTAATGGTTATGTCTTTCATATGATTAAGAAATTTACCAAATTGCTTATCAATATTGCGGCTTATAAACCTTTGTGGGAAAGGTAAGGTTCTAAGGTCAACCTTGGGCTCTCCTTGCTTACTTGATTCTTCATGATTATTCTTCTCTTCCACTCCACACTTATCATCATTTTTACCCTTCATACCATCATCAACTTTCGAATCCACCATGCCCTCATCATTATCCTCATTCACTATCTTCTTTTTACTTGATGAAGCACCTCTAACTTCCTTACCACTTCTCAAGTTTATAACTTGACAAGATTCTTTAGGCTGAAATTCAGGTTGACTCGGTAGTATTCCTAAAGGTTGAGGGGTTAAAGAGGCTTGTTGAACAATTTGGTTTTCAAGGATTCTATTGTAGGAAACAAGTTGATCGATATTTGCATTGAGTTATTTGAATTGGTCCTCATGTTGTTTTTTGGTGGTTGACTATTGGTTTATAAATTTCTCCATAAAACCTTCTAAGTTAGACTTTGGTGGTGGTTGTGGATTAAAATAAGGATGATTTGATTTCATAGGAAAACCGGGTAGATGTTGTGGTTTGGAAAATTTTTAGCTAAATGGAGGGTTTAGTTAAGAGGATGGATTTAACCAAGAGAATCCAGGATGGTTTCTCCATTAAGGGTTATATGTGTTTGAATTCAGCCCCCCTCTTTGGTTGAAAGCTCCTTGCACAAATCTCACATCCTCATTAGCATTAGAATTCATATTGCATTGAGAATATGAATGAGATCCTCCACAAAGCTCACAAGCAACATTAGCATTATCAATAAAAGTTAACTTGAGATTTACTTACCAATTTAGTGAGAGCATCTACCTTAGCACTTAACAAGTTGATGGTGTCAAGCTCCAAAACTCCTCTTGCTTTTTCCATTATTGGCTCATCACCAATGTATCCTTAAGATGCAAGCTCTTCAAGTAGAATAATATCCTTCTTAGCCGTTTTATCCATCCATTTCCCATTAGAGGCTGTATTGACAATATTTCTATTCTCATCAATCAACCCATTATAGAAAATTTGAGGGATCCAATCGGGCAAGCCATGATGTAGACATTGCCTTTGAAGCTCCTTGAATCTCTCCCAAGCCACATAGATAGTCTTACTCCCATTTTGCTTGAAAGTAGTGATCTCATTGCGAAACTTGGTGGTCTTTTATGGTGGAAAATACTTGTGAAGAAATGCTTGCCTCAGTTGGTCCCAAGTTGTGATTGATTCACTAGGTAAACTAGCAAGCCAAAGTTGTACCTTTTCCTTGATTGAAAATGGGAAAAGCCTAAGCCTTATCGCATCATCCGTCACTCCATTGATTTTGAAGGTAGCACACACTTTGAGAAAAGTCAATGTATGAGTATATGGATCCTCTCCTTGTAGACCTCTAAATTGATTGTTTTGTACCATTTGTATGATGCTTGGTTTAATTTTAAAGTTATTGTTGGCTATTGATGGAGCCACAATTCCTCCAAAATTACCCGTGATATAGTGCATAGCAAAATTGCCCAAAGTACGTCTCTCCGGTTCCGTCATAGCATGCAAATTTTATTGATTCACTCTTCTTTGCCTTTGTTCCCTATGCAAAGCACATAAAGTTAACTCAATTTTGGGATCAAATTGTAAAATATCACTAGCACTTCTACTAAGTCTCATTATGAAAATAATCAAAATCAAACAATTTATTATAAAAATATAGATAATAAAAATAAAATAAAGGCCTAAAACAACCTTTTTCTACTCTAAGTTAATAAAAATTCTATACAAACTCCCCAGCAACGGTGCCAAAATTTGATGTTGGGTGCATTTATAATATCCTAGTATTTAAGACCAAGCATAGAGTAAGTAGGGTGTCAAACACTCGGGAATTTGGAGTAATTTAGTATTAACTGGATAGATAGTTAGATGGATAGGCAAGTAATAATAATAATAAAGCTTATTGAATTAATCTAGCTATTCTAATAAATTACTAACTATGCTAACTAATTTAATTATTCTAAAAATCAAGTTTAAAAAGGGTTCATTAGAACTACAATTCGAAAATTATCAAGAATTACAAGAAACAAACAATTAATTACATGAAATGACTATAAAATATGGTATAAGGCATAAATGCAATTCTCATTGTCAATTAAACTTAAAGTCTTTAAAAGTAACTCTCATTGTCAATCAAGGGTAATTTCATTTAGAGTCTACAAGCATTCTCATGTCATTGTAGAGATAAACAAAATCCATAAAACTACCATGCAAGGTTTATAATTTCTAATCCTTTAAATAGACCAAGTGATTTCATAACCTCTAATGAATTCAATTGTATTTCCACCAAAATGCACTAACTCTCATTGCATACAATTCGATTAACAAGTCAAATATAGTGGCCAATCATGCACAACACATTCAAACTCACAATTAAAATAAAATCATTCATATAACATAAAATAAAAAATGTAATTCATTGATTCTTTCTTCCTTATAATTCTAACAAACAATGGCCTAGCCAGGGTACATATTAGACATAAAACAACAATAAAAAGGTATAATAAACATCAAGTATTAAAAGAGAGAAAGATAGAACTTGAATGTAGATAGCCTTCTTGATGTATCCTTGAC
>CATIWO010140708.1:0-55414 GCA_949673435.1 Macaranga tanarius | reverse complement strand
TAAATTATTAAAATTTACAAATATTGATATAACAGGATAAAAATAAATAAATTTACAAAGTTTCTGCGTTTGGCCTAATGGCCAACGGTGTACTTTGTGATCGAAATCCTACGAGGAATTTCATTAAAAATAAGTAATCCTCCCTAATTGTATTGGTCAAAATAAAAAATCTTGTTCATATTGGACTTTGTGAGATCTATTTATACTAAATAAGTACGTACTAATTTACTATGATGTACGGACACTTCAATTAGTAGGTGTTTTTCCGTATCTGATATTTTCTAAACACTCCAATTATAAAAGAGATATTTCAATTGGAAGTCGTTTTCTCTTTTCCGTGTTTTCGTTTCTCGTTTTCGTACTATCTAACTAATTTATAAGAAAAAAAAAAAAAAAGAGGTAATTTTGTCCATTTTTGACCAAAATCACTTCACAACAAAGCCCCTACAATATGAAGAAGATTTTTTTTAGAGAGAAAAAAGAGAAAAAGAGAAGGTCTTATCATAAACTCGATTTAGATTAAAATTTATTGGGTTGGCAAGCCTATGTTCTAGTGCAAATTAATGAAAGCATTTACTTCATTTCTTCAATTAATGCGTATTATGAGCTTGTCTTGTCCTCCTCCAGACTCCAGCTACATGTAACTTGAAAGTGACCTAAAATTGCTTCATTCAAATTTAGTACCTATTAATGCTAATAACTAGTCAATAACTCATTCTACAATGGTATAATATTCTGCCTCTCCTTAATACACAATAATAACAATTCGTCTTATTCACAATTAATTTCTGGTCAAAAAAACTTATTAACAACGGAACCCCGCTACTGCTTTTATCAAGATCCTAGACTCCGAGTCATTGTAGAAGTGTAAAACAGTATTACTGTTAATGTAGCTTGAAGCAACTTTTTTGTTAGGATTTATGTCGGTGTTGGACATTGTTTCGGATCAAAGGTTGTATGCTATACAATTTGCAAGAATTTGTGAAACCAAACAATAAATAAATAAATAAAATAAAATAAAATTTTTTTATCTAAAATTTATGGATTCAGACTAATTAATTTGATTCAAATAGAATTATAAAAGTGACAAATATCCTTCAATAACTAATTTAGCACAACTATATATCGAGCTTGAATTCAACTATATATACCACAGCTTGAATTCAAGACATACGAGTAGTTGTTAAAATTAAATTATTCTTCAAAGCTGCGTTAATGTGACGTTAGGATTAGCTCAATTACAGAGTCATCAACTGAACATAGCCCCTCTATAAATTAACTCTGTTCCTCCACCTTTCCTTAACACAAAGCAAACATTTCATTCAGAAAAAATGCTTCCTTCAACTTCTTTTTCTTCTTCTTCATCAAAATTTATTTCAATAATTTTTCTTCTTCTTTTATCACCCTCTTTGATACTTTCAGCTCCAATTTTTGATTGTTTTATCCAATGTCTCAAAGCCAATTCTGAAATTATAATTCCTTACTCCACTTCCTTCTTCACTCCTGACAATTCTTCCTTCTCTTCATTCTTGCAATCTACAGCTCAAAATCTTCGCTACTTGCTACCTTCAGTGCCAAAACCTGAGTTCATCTTCACACCTTTGCATGAGACCCATGTCCAAGCTTCAGTTATTTGCTCAAAGCAGCTTGGAATTCACCTCAGAGTTCGTAGTGGTGGCCATGACTATGAGGGTCTTTCTTATGCTTCTGAAATTGAAACACCCTTCATCGTTGTAGACCTTTCGAAGCTTCGGTATGTTACTGTTGATATTGATAGTAATACCGCTTGGGTTCAGGCTGGTGCTACTGTTGGTGAAGCTTATTACAGAATTGCTGAAAAAAGCAAAACTCATGGCTTTCCTGCTGGCCTTTGCACCAGTTTAGGCATCGGTGGTCACATTACAGGTGGTGCTTATGGTTCCATGATGAGAAAGTTTGGTCTTGGTGCTGACAATGTTGTTGATGCTCGTATAATTGATGCTAATGGTAGAATACTTGATCGACAGGCCATGGGAGAAGATTATTTTTGGGCAATTAGGGGTGGTGGGGGTGCTAGTTTTGGTATCATTCTTGCTTGGAAGCTAAATTTGGTTCCTGTACCAGAAACTGTCACAGTTTTCACAATTACTAAGACTTTAGAACAAGATGCTACTAAAATCCTGTACCGGTGGCAGCAAGTTGCAGACAAACTCGACGAGGATCTCTTCATCAGAGTTATCATCTCAACTGCAACAATTGGTAACAGTACTGAAAGAACCGTGACAAATTCTTACCAGGGTCAGTTTCTTGGCGATGCAAACAGGCTTGTTAGTGTAATGGAAACAAGTTTTCCAGAACTGGGTTTGACAATAAAGGATTGTATCGAAACAAGTTGGATCAAATCTGTGTTATACATCGCTGGCTACCCAAGCACCACACCTCCTGAAGTCTTACTCCAGGGAAAATCATTGTTCAAGAACTACTTCAAAGCAAAATCAGACTTTGTCAAAGAAGCAATACCGGAAACGGGACTTGAAGGACTTTGGAAGAGGCTATTGCAAGAAGAATCTCCATTGATGATATGGAATCCATATGGTGGAATGATGGGCAAGATTCCAGAGTCTCAGATTCCTTTTCCACATAGAAAGGGTACCCTATTCAAGATTCAGTACGTGACATCTTGGCAAGATGGGGAAAAGAGTTCAGCAAAGCATATGGATTGGATCAGGAAGCTGTACAACTACATGGCACCTTATGTTTCAATGTTTCCAAGAACTGCATATGTGAATTACAGGGATCTTGATTTGGGGATGAACAAGAAGAGCAACACAAGCTTTATACATGCTAGTTCATGGGGCAACAAGTACTTCAAAGATAATTTCAATAGATTGGTGCAAGTGAAGACTAAAGTTGATCCTGATAACTTCTTCAGGCATGAACAGAGCATCCCACCTCTTCCTGTTTCTTCGAGAAGAAAAAGAAGAGGAGGAAGAGGAGGAATTAAAGTTTAGAGATAATATAATTTAATTACTTGGTTTGGTTTGGTTTGTCTTGGTTGAGTTAAATGATAATATTTGCATTTTCTCATGATCTATTTTGTTGTATAAATTGCTAATGTAATGATTTCAGTTTCTAAAAATTAGTACTTTTTCTTTTAATAAATAATTAATGTGTGACCCCAAACAAATCTACACAGAAAATTTTAAATATTATTCTTTCTTTTGATTTTTTTGAAGTAGCATCTTTAAACTTCATTGTCTACTTAAAAATGGACCAACATTTGAAGGTACAAAGTTTCTCTTATATGTATCCTTCAGAATATCTTTAAAATTGAAATAATAATAACAATAAAAAATAAAGATTGTCTCTAAAGGGTGAAGGGTCAAAAAAAGAATCAAATTAAATCTTTGCAACTTGCAAGAAAATATAATTTTAAGGGTCGTTGATAACATAAGTGTTTTTTCTTTGTTTTTTTCTTGAAAAGAAAATTACAATCACGTGTTAGGTACCCTTGAAGAAATTTTATAAAAGTATTATTCTTATTCTGTATTTTGTAAAATTGGACTTTTTCGATTTTCAGTAATGAGTCAAAAATTTAGTCTGAATAAAGACTAAAATTAAAATTAAAAATATTTTTGGTTACATTCAATTATTAGAACTACTAATTTTTATTTATATATAATATTAAATTAATTAAATTGAATGATTGAACTGTGAACCAATATTAAAATCGGTTTAATTTCAATCGAATTTGAAAAACATTGGTTTCGTTAGAAAAGTAGAGCATAAGTAAAAACAGACAAGGCTCGCTCAAAAAAAAAAAAAAAAAAAAAAAAAAAAAAAAAAGTGAAAACGGACAAGGACAGCATAAATTATATAGATAGGTCATGGGACTTTGACTTGCCTCAACTGCTTCAATTTTTTTTTTTTTAATTTTTGTACTTTTAATTAATTAATATGAATACAGCTACAGGGTCTTGAATTTAGAATTTTTTATTATTTTTTAATAAAAAAGTGAGATAATCAAGAATTTTTCTAGAATCGAAAAATTGATATTTTGTTAATAATTGATCAAGGATTAGAAGCAAAGATTGATCTACTAAAAAAAACAGTACAAATAAATTACTAAAATTTACAAACACTGATATAACAAAAATAAAATAAGTAAATCAAGTACTGTTGATAATGAATTTTGTGACTTTTTTTAGTAAAATTTATTAAATTAAACGGGTACATATCGCACAGAGGGATCGAATAATCGTATCAAGGCAAGAAAATCATCAACTCCCATAATTAGTAAAATAGTTTGAAGAAAGTTTAGATATGTCAAATCTCATAAAAATAAATTAAGAACCAAAAACTATTGATAAATCAAACCACCTAAATAACAAAGATAAAAAAAATTATCAACTCCCTTATTAAATAAATATGTAATTCATCAATATACTAATATTATTTTATCACCGTGTTATTAAAAAATAAATCATTACATATTTAGATAAAAGAAAGGATAATTGAGGTTGCCAATTAGAAAAATTAGACTTCAACAACAATTCAAGAAAAGGGGCTATGCAAGTTAATGTTGGATACCTTCAACGCATGGACACAGGTGAAGTGAATGCCAAGTATTTCAAGGATGAGTTCATCATATATGTGATACAACCAGGAACCATGATATTTATCAATCCATATAACCTTAAAAAAAAAAAAAAACCCAATCAAGTCACCTTTCTTGGTCAAATAGTAATTTTCTTTTTTTATCACATAAAATTAATAAAAACATTCATACTATGTACGATAATTAATTACTAAATTAAGTAGTATAAAAAGAAAAGCACAAAATAATATTTTATGATTGCAGTGTTTTGTAATTTTTTAACACTTGTTTTTGTTGCAATGGAAATAAATTTTTTAAACACTTTAGTATACTGTGATATGTACGCAATACAAATTATGGAGCTTTTTGGTGGCAGCATGAATGAAATATCAGAGTCAGAAATTTCATTTCAATATAGAGAAGGGAACTTTGTACAATGTAAAATACATAGTGGAGTGGGAAGATGGAGATATTGTGGCAACAAAAGGGCAGATGGATTGGATCAGAAACATATATCAGAAGATGACCCTTTCTGTATCAAAGAGTCCAAGATCTATATGCTTATTTGAAGTTTGAACTACATGGATCTTGATGTGGGTATAAACGATATTGATTACTAGAATGCACGAGCTGCAAAAACATGGGGCCATATATAACATTGCGAGGTTGGCAACCGTCAAGGTGAGGTTGATATATAGCATACCACCTCTCGTCTTGATGGCCTTTGGAGGCCCAATGCTAACAAATATGAAGCACTTCTAAGTCCTATACAAATACACCTCTTACTTTGTGATAAAGTTTTTGCTTTATAGTCCAATATGCATCCATGATTTGTTAGTTCGTTGTTTATGCCTTAGAATTTGAATGAATTGCTTGCTTTTTTTTTTTTTTTTTTTTTGATGTGACCATATAACAGCCGAAAAAACAAACAAACAAACAATTTCTGGATATTTAATGGCTATTTTCAATACATATTGCCGAATGAACTAAAACGACATTATGAAAAGTGGTGGTAGAATATTTAGTTTTCTTTTCCTGTATTGTAGTTATCAATTTCTTGTCTTCATACAGAATCAATCTTAGCAAGAATCCGTCTTCAATAATCACATCTCCAGTTGACACAATATTCCTTCTATCAAAGACAAAAATAGGTTGTACATTTATTTAACCATTCTTGATTGCTAGCCATTTGCTAAGCTAAAAGGTTAGATCTAAAATGAAGCACAGTGTTGTAGCATGCCTTGCTTTGCTTCTAATTTCATGCGCAGATTCTAGTTCAATCCATGAAACTTTTACAAAGTGCATGTCAACCCAATTCAGTGCATATACTAAATCTTTTAATATCATCTCAACTGCTGATTCAACTCTTTATTTGTATCTGTTGCAATCGACTCAACAAAATTTGAGATATATAAACTCCACCACCTCAAATCCTCTTCTCATCATCGCACCATTCCATGAGGCTGAAATTCAAGCATCCATTCTCTGCAGCAAAAAACTTGGCTTACAAGTTAGGGTCAGAAGCGGAGGCCATGACTATGAAGGATTATCTTACCGATGTCAGACACCTTTCATTATCATTGATATGTTCAATCTTCGAGCAATAGAGGTTGATATCAAAGATGAAACAGCGTGGGTTCAATCTGGTGCTACACTTGGTGATCTCTACTATGCTATTGCGAAGAAAAGTGGAGTCTATGGATTCCCAGCAGGGTTATGCCCTACTGTTGGAGTTGGTGGGCACTTGAGCGGAGGAGGATTGGGTACCTTGGTGAGGAAATATGGGGTCGCAGCGGATAATGTCATCGATGCTTACTTGATTGATGTTAATGGAAGGATTCTTGATAGAAAAGCAATGGGTGAAGACTTGTTTTGGGCTATTAAAGGAGGTGGTGGAGCAAGTTTCGGAGTCGCTCTTTCCTGGAAGATCAAGTTGGTTCGAGTTCCACCAAAAGTAACAGTTTTCACTGTTTCAAAAACAGCTGAACAAGGTGCTATCAAGCTTATTCATAAATGGCAGTACATCGCAGACAAACTAGATGAAGATCTCTTTATTAGAGCCATCATTCAAAATATTGTTAGTGATAACAGAACAAACCCAAACACATTTCAAGTTATATTCAACTCACTGTTTCTCGGCGGAGTAGATAGACTGATACCATTGATGAATAGGAGTTTTCCTAAGTTGGGACTGCAAGCATCAGATTGCACAGAAATGAGTTGGATTGAATCCACTGTCTATTTTGCTCTATACCCCAATGGAAGCCCTTTAGAGGTCTTACTTGACAAGACTCAGCTATATAAAGCTAGTTTCAAGGCAAAATCTGACTTTGTGACAGAACCTATATCAGAAGATGGACTTGAAGGAATTCACAAGAGATTGTTGGAAGAAGAGTTAGGGTTCGTGATAATGGATCCTTTCGGTGGAAGAATGAATGAAATATCAGAATCAGAAATTGCTTTCCCACACAGGAAAGGTAATTTGTACAATATTCAGTACATGGTGAAATGGGCAGGGAATGGAGTAAAGGAAACCAACAGGCATGTGCACTGGATCAGGTCCTTGCATAGATACATGAAGCCCTATGTTTCCAAGTCTCCAAGAGCTTCCTATCTTAACTACAGGGACCTCGACCTGGGGGCGAACAAAGACAATACAAGCTACTTGGAGGCAAGGGCTTGGGGTTTGAAGTACTTCAAGGGTAATTTCAAGAGGTTGGTCCAAGTGAAAAGAAAGGTTGATCCTGACAATTTCTTCAGGAATGAACAAAGTATTCCCCCGCTTCTTGCATAGAATAAAAAGGCAATAAAATTTCATTTCCCTCATAAAGAAGCAATCTTGACAACCAGGACCACTGTTTTACACCCGTTCACCAAAATTGAAAAGCATGATCATTAATTCAGTTCATAACATGTGCTCGATTGTTATAGACAATTGGAATACGAGATAAAAAAAAAAAAAAACCAAAAACTTATCAATTGTTATTGATGATCCATGATTCTGAAATATAACTCAATTTCCTTTCTTGTACTCCTATTATGCCAACAAGTAACAGCATACTAACAAAAGCTATATCACAGCCTACAAAGCTCATGTAGGTTCTCAATTTGTACACCTACATAGCTGACTACCACAAGTATGTTACACAATTTTTTAATCCCAATGAGCATTATAGAACAGGAAGGCCCTGGAAGGTGCTGCAAAGATATGCAACACCAATACCAGTCTAAGCATGACTTATGACCCAAAAAAAACTCCATACAACTGAAATTAGTAAACATTTTCATTGCCAAAATAATTGAATTAAAAAAGGTAGAAACTACAAAAGATGGTGCAAAAATTTCAGAAGTTTGTATATGAGGGTACCAGCAATCTCAAAATCGCCCTCATTTTTCCCCGTCTTGAACCAGGCTACAAAATTTCTAGTTGCTCTTAATCTTCCCATCTGATAGCAGAATACCCATCAAATGGAGAACTCAAAACAATTGCTTCCTCATTCAATGTAAAATAATTACTAACTGTTGCGGATCTCTGGATACAGACTGGAAATATACGGTCAGAATAGTGATAAATTTTCAGCTTATAACTACAGCAGTTGACTGTAAGAGACCATATGACAAGGACTGTTGCTCCTTGCTTATTCCAGAAAACCACTTTCTTATAAGATCAATATAAACAGATTGACTTCCAATTTCTGGCAGCTTCAAATCACTCTGGACAACATATTCAAAGTCAAGACTCAGAAGCCCCAGTAAAGAAGTGATAGTAGCAATTTGAACAGGAAGAGATGCCCTGATACTAGTATTGTGCCAAAGAAAACCAGCTAATTTAGATTTCAAATTCTCAATTTCCTTGTCGTCACAACCACAAGCAACAATTCCAAGCCTGAAACTATAACACGGTTAATCAAATGATCCAGTGAAATGAAAAAAAAAAAAAAAGGTAACAAGGCAAAACAACAAATTGACGAATATCAACAGTATTAAGATAAGATTTATGATTTACCTAGTAAAATATTCGAAAGTAGGTACAAAAAGCAAAAGCAATTCTTACAGAGAGATAGAATTACAAATTTGCAGTTAATATATCCTCTTCATATCTACAACCCAAGTAACCTAAATCACTAGGTTCACTGAAAGCTGCTACAGATGTTTTTGTGAATTGCATTTACATGTCCAAGTAATAATTAGCACAAAACAACAGCATGTTTTTGTAAATTGTAACTTGTCACAACTTCAAGCGCAACAGTTACTTTCTGCAACTGTAATCAATTATTAGCACAGAAAAAGACAGCATCTAAATGCAAACACCAAAGGACCTGGGGAGGTTCATTTCTCTTCATAACAAGCTTGTACAGAATAAGTTCAGTACATGTCTCTCAAGTAAACAAGTATTAGCTGCCATCTAAAGGTGCAATAAGGCCATGGCCTGTGCTGTATGGAGGTCAGTCAGTCTATGATGGTTAACCACAGGCATGTATAGAGTCTATAGACCAATGCCCATTAACCAGAGGCATGCAAACATAGTGAGCCTAGGCACAAGAATGAGTGCATCTGAAGAATCAAAAGAATTAGAAGGTTCAATTATGGCCAGACTTCAACATCAGATAAGGAAATTTTGCCTGTTAACAAAAGGTAGTTTTCCAATTCATCGGGTCTCAGGTATTGTAAGAAACAAAGTTCCAGGCTAAAAAATTTCTGTCCCCTGACAATTATAAATTCTTATATCAAACTTGCAAACAACTAATCGCTCTCTCTAGTTTACTTGGTCCCAGTTATCTGCACCAGATCAATCAAGCTCATAGTTTTTCTTAGTTTCCACTTCTCTGAAAGAACACAAAAGAGTTGGTCTTAAAAATTCCTCCTTCCATAAGCCTACAGCCAACCAACAAGATGATAACTTGGCCGACATCAAGCGAACACTTGTTTGTTCAAAAATGTATCTTGAACTCAGTACCAGAAAGATTTCTGATGCACAGCAATTCTAAAAATCTTTAGGCTATTTCCAAAATTCCAGTGTCCTATAAGGTTATACATGCCAGATAAGT
This sequence comes from Macaranga tanarius, assembly GCA_949673435.1. Classification (NCBI taxonomy): domain Eukaryota; kingdom Viridiplantae; phylum Streptophyta; class Magnoliopsida; order Malpighiales; family Euphorbiaceae; genus Macaranga; species Macaranga tanarius. The sequence goes on along the minus strand of CATIWO010140708.1, from coordinate 45,790 downwards.
AAATGTATCATGTCAATTATGTAAATTAAGTTATACTGTAGCAATTTTGAAAATCAAGAAATATCCCATATTCAACATTGTCCTTGTGATAGAATCCCATAGAGGCTTAGTTTACCTGGGTCAAATTTGGCCAGTTCAATTATGAGTTTATCCAATCCTATTGCTACTATGACTAGAAGTAGCCAACCAAAAGATGAGCTGAGCATGCACCGTATTTTTGGTAATGGGCATGTAACGGGTGAACATCATGAGAATCATAGGACAAAAGAAAAAGATAGATAAATGCATATATTATAAGTGCAATGAATAAGTATATCAAAAATAAAGCTCCAACCAAACATCAGAAAAGTGATAGTTTCACGAGGTAGAACCAAAAACTTATAAAAAAGAAATAGAGCCCCTACAGAATATCAGAAAAATGATAGTTTCAAGAGGCAGAAAAAAAAATCACACCAAGCTTCAAATACAACTGATCATGGAAAACATACCTCCCAAGCTGACCTAGGAGAAGAACAACAGCAACAGCAAAGTCATCTAGCATAGGTCTCTCCAAAATTTCCAGCAACACTGGGATAACTTTGTCACATGTCCACCCCCAGCTCTGTATATGAACAGAAGGAGTGTAACTTGTCAGTCTTACTACAAATAAGAAAGCTAATTTTAAGAAAGGAAAGGATAAAAGCAATTCAATTTCCTAGGGTCATTTCTTTTACTTTGATAATAGCAAAAGTAAATGAAAACATTTCCTAATTCTGTGGACCAATACTTCCTACATCTTGCACAGAATCTGGTATTACATAGGCTAGCAAAGATAGCTAAATTACTCAATTCTGCAATCAGATATCAGAGAGAACTATGGTCAAGCAAAACACAACAGAATCATGTAACCTATGCGTCTCAGAATATTTAATTCTTGAAGAAAGAAAGTCAAAATTATACTGAAACTGCAAACAACCTGCATATTTTATTCTAAACAATAAATAATTGAAATTTATTCTCCCAATTTCTATTGTGCAATATATGCGCAAGTATACTGAGACAATCACCAAAATTCCAAGACATTATTGGCAAAACTATTTACAGTTGTTGATGTTTATATATTTAATGATTGTTATAGAGATTAAATATTTTTTTTGGAATCCTGAAATTTTACATTCATTATTATGTGATTATTTATATGTTCAATTGTATTCAATTATATATATTACTTCTTAAAAATATTTTATACTTATAATCTTTAAATATTTAAAATAATATAATTAAATACAATAAAAATATATAATAATTAATATATTTCTAGTACTTTTATAAAAAAAATACATCTAATATATATATATAAACATTAAAATATAAATAAAAAATATTGATATATGAAAAATGAATATATTAAATTTGAATATTCTTAAAAAAAGTTGCTCAAAAATATAAAAAAACAACTAACAAAGTGTGGAGGAAAGAAAAAGATAACTAAAAAAATATGGAGAAAAGAAGTTAAGCGTTATAAAAATAAATATGTAAAATAGTCATTAGTTTGATTTACATAGATAAGGATAATTAAGCAATTATATTTAAATAAATAACGATAATTAAATAATAATATTCAAATAAGTAGGAGTTGTTCATGAAAAGTTTAAAATTGGAGCTAATGTGAACGGTAGTTGATAAGTCACCCAACAACTATCAGCAACCTTTAAAAAAAAAAAACAAACAAACAAACAAACAATATTTTACAGTTTAGGAACTGAATAGCTATCAGCTGCACCCCAACATCTATGCTAAAGACCCCCTAAATTTCAAGCCTGGTTAAATCGATACGATGTTGACAGAGCCATAAGCAGTCCATTCTTAAACCATGAACACAAATAAGCCATCACAACATAAATCTCCATTTTTCGTTTAGAACAAACCATTACCATTGTACAACATATTTGACTTAGAATCAACATGACTTATGAGATTCTAGAATCATATCAGGTTTCATCATAATCATCCCAAAAGAAGAACAGCTAAGACCATTTTTGACCATAAGTGCAATCTATAACTATGAGAGGACTATAATAAGAGGGATAAAAGTTAAATCAACAGAAGTGAGTCATATACCATGTAGCAAGCAACCAGTTCCACCAGCGATAGGACATCACTGAGATCAAATAAATTGCCACCAGCAACAGAGTATGAATGAGTAGAGGGCATCATACAATTATTTAAACAACAGGATGCACCATTATCCACATCAAAGGCTCCAAAAATTTGTTCACCACTCAAACTCTGTTTAGCATTATCCTTGTGGCAGAGAACATGGAAATTTGATGAATGAGCATAACCATGAAGCTTTTCCAGGAGCAATGATATAACCATATCCACTGAAACTGTACCAAATGGGCATTTAGCACACGGATGGAACTTACTTCTAACCTCAGAAGAAAATAAAGGACAAGAAGCTGAAGAAACAGATGAATTTTCCACCTCAAGAAAGACTATCATTGATCTTAACACAGTCATTGTCAGACTGTACTCCTCCATAGAGAAAAACTTCTTACCACCCAGGTAAGCAAAAATATGAAAGATGATTAATAAAACATCAGTATCATACTTTCGGATCTGCAAAAGGTTGTACGAAGCCTCGCAAATAAACTCAACATGGTCTATCGCTGCACAAACTGAAGCTAATATGATGCTCCCTGCCACCAACTGGTCAGCTGAAGCTGGTTTGGAGGATAAATTTATATATATACCATCTAGACAAATATTTATCCTTGAATAACAAGCACCCAATGTCTCAAAAGACGCATCAGCATACACCATCAATTGCCCATTTACAAGAAAATCCTCAATGAGACCAACTAGTTCTTCCCAACAACATAACTCAGCAAACAAGCTTCTTGCCTCAACATTAGACACCACTACAGATAAAAGCAGATATTTAAGTTTGATAACAACCCAAAAGAAAGTAAATTACACAGTTAAAACTGGTAAGGACAAGACACAAAGTGATAGAACAAGACAAAACACTTGCATATGCCAAATGAACTTACCTGCATTGATTCGGCAAGCAAAAGAGTCTAGGCTGACGAGAAATTCTTCATCCACAAAACTTCCAGAGTTAACTGAAGTGCACCAAGAGAAATTCAGCAGCAACAATGTGAAAAGTACACAAGCCTTCTCCCTAAAACAAGTAAAGGAAATGCTCAATTTCATCCTGAAGACACAGAAACCTTATTTAAAAACTAAATTGGGAACTAAGGGCCTGTTTGGTTTAGCAGCTGCAGCTGCAGCTAGCAGTCAGTTGTTGGTGGCTAGCAACCAGCAAACAGTATTAGCAGCCGAAGGGTGCAGTTAATAATAAAGTGTTTGGTGACTGAGCAGTTGAAATTATGACTAACATAAAAAAAAAAATAGACAAATAAAAAATATTTACATATGATATAATCTTTACATATATATAGCAATTTTGCTTTGTAACTGTATTTCGAAACATCTTTTTTAGTTCAAAGTTCGAATTTATAGCATTTGGAAAAAAAAATCTTACCAAATGCCACATACTCCGCAGTCAGTATCTCAACCCCCCTAAAAGCTAGTCCCAACTGCTAAACCAAAAAGAGCTTAAACTTTGTAACAACGGGGACACTATATAAACCATTTTGAAAGCATATGAATTACTTACCTGGGTAAAATTTTCTCTTCCATTTTAAGAGCGTGCAAGATCTTTTGCACCATGCAATCTCTTTCAGTATCTAAAGAGCAGCGGACCACACAAGTCCTTATAGAACAAAAAATTCTAGAAACACTTCTACAATCATCATCATTAGAAAACACCACACAGTATGCAGGAAAATTGTGATGTGCCAAGCCAAGTTTGCTTTCAGATGAAATATTTGAAGACTTGAGGCCTTCACCACCAGAGCTTGGTGTGTTTGACATCTCAACCATTTCAGATTCCCTGGTCTGTCCATCATAAGTTCCTGCAATTTCCATTTTGCTGCTATAGCCATTTTGATTCTCTACCATATCAAGAGAATTAACAAGACCTTCCCCCTCAAGTAATACTTCATTACAGGAAGTTCCTAAGGCATTATGCCTCAGGCTGTTGGAACTAATTTCTACATCAACAACATTAAAACCGTGAGAAGGCTCCAGAACTTCCTTCTCATTTGATAATCCTCCATTGCAGTTATCAACTACTTTAAACTTATCCATATCAAACAATTCACAACTAGAAATCTCAATCTCAGGAAGAGTAGGGGACAAGGGCATTTCTGTTGCTCTTCTGTAACATTCCTCATCCACAGTGTTATCCAAGTCCAGCAATTTCATATAATCCCCATTTTCTATTTCCTCAACCCTTTCCATAGTTTCAAGATCACTTCCAAGAGAATCGCTTAATCCCTTAATGCATTCACCTGAGATTCCCAACATATTAATGGCAGAAAGGGAAGCAAGTTTGCAGGCATTTGCATCATCATGGACATCATTTCTAGTTTGTGCAATCTCATCCTGCTCATCAATGCTGCATTTATGCTGCAAAATTGTGCTTTCATCACAATGCACCTTTCTCTTCTTGTGACCCCCCTTGTGCTTGGCATACAAACCACCCTCAACACTTGCTTCCACAAACTTTGATTCTTCCACTGGTTTGTCTATTTCCCTATTTAACATACCGTGCAAGACAGAAAGTTTCTCTTCCATCTGTACATGCAACTTCTTACCCTCTGAATACAATGTTTCAACAGATTCAATTGCATCAAGAACCCTATCATACTTTCTTGCATGGCCATCAACTTCTCCAAAAGCATCAATGTTATGAGGACTTCTAACACTATTTTCAGCCACCACAGCAAGATTTTCATTGCATTGTATTTTTGTCACTTCATCAGACATGCAAGAAGTTGTTTGTCCACCATTTTCTTCTACCCGTTTCTTTGATCTGGTGGAAATAAAACCACCTCTTTCCTGTGAGCCGACCAACTGACTATCAGAAAAAGATGCTGAACTGGAATTCATTGCAGAACTCTGTAACAATTTTCGGGAAGAGCCTCCATCGAGAGACTTCAATTTAGAATCAATACCTGAAATGGATGCAGCAAAATTTCCTCCAGATACAGGGAACAATGGAGCAGTACAATAGAGGGTTTTCCTCAGAGGGTCAGAGACAGCCATTTCCGTGCCACAAGACTTGAGAAGTTGGCTTTCAGTTTGAGCATACCCTGGAAATTGTTCTGCATCACAAAGCTTCCTCTTCAACATTGACCTTCGCATGTTTGTTGCCTGTAAAGTGCATCAAACAACCAGTTAGCTAACCAGAAACATAAGCAAATCAAAAGGTATTATCATATTCAGGTTCACACACAGAGCACGAAAGCAGCTTTCCATTGTGAAAAAAGGCAGATAGAAAATAAAACGTTCAAAGGGCTATTGAAGGTACAAAAAAACACACTGAATAAACTTGAACCATGGAACATCCACAAAATAAATATGTTTAGATGTGAGACATCACCATCTCCTAGCCCATGGATGATTGTACAGATGCCTTAACATAAAAGAAGGACAAGTATTTAAAATGTTATCTCAAAGCAAATTTCAACTAAAGAAACCAGTTAAATGAAGGAGAAAAATGAGTGTGTATCTCATCAATAGAGAGAAGTGAGTTTTAAACAAACATTTGCAATAAAAGCATTTTGGCCACACAGACAATTCTAAAACTGTTTGCACAAAGAAAAGAATTACTGAGAGCAATTGTGTGCTCTACGCACCAGATCAATTCAGAAAAGAACCACCAGGTAATCAAGCGTCTGAGAAAAATCAACCAGCAGCAAAGTATAGAAACAAATGCCAAAACCTGTATTCTATTTTTCAATAAATTCCATGGCCACCATTATCAAAGCAAATAATGTAATTCCAAGTTAAGAAATAGAGAAGTGTTATAAAGAGTGTAACCGAGGAAATTAACCTTGTCCGCATCATCTCTATATTGAATGCCAGAAGAGAACCATTTATTCAGTGCACCCAGGCGTCGTGAAATTTGAACAGAATCCATTGCTATATGACCTAATTCTTTTTGTAGAATGCTATTGCGGTTCTTTTCCAACTTCGTCACTTGTTTGGCATACTTCAGGCGCATCTTTTCAAGCTTCAACTGTTTCTCTAACAGCTTCAAGTTTCTTGCTTCAATATTCCTATCTTTGTCGGGTAAAGTAGTACACAACTTGATTGCTTTTCTAGAGGACAAAAGTTCCTGTATTTGCTTCTGCAGTTCCTCAATTTTACGTCTACTTTCCTCAAGCTGACAAGATAGTTGATCAGCACGAGATTTTTCTTCCAACGCCATCTTCTTGTTCACTTCCACAAGCTTTCTTTGCTCTTCTGCTTCAAATTTCTGATGTTTTTCTCTCTCTAACTCTTTAAATGCATTTTCAAACAGTAAAATCTCAGACATTAACTTTGCTTTTGTTTCATTGGCTTCTTTCCTCAATGTCCCCAACTGAATCTGATAAACCTCAGCCTTCCTCCGTTCAATATCAGCATTCTTCCTTTCTTCATCAGCCTTAGCCTTTTCTGCTTTCACAACTTCCCATGCTTCAGCAGCACTCCTCTTATCTGCCTCGGCATTCTTCTTAATATAACCTGCCTTTTTTTTCTCTTCCTCGAGAAGTACCTTGAGCCGGTTGATTTGCCTTTCACCTTCAGAAACACAATCTTCAAAAAGCTTTACCTCCCTTGTTTTATCTTCAATATGTGAATTTCCTTTTTTATGTAACGAGGAGAATTCTGAATTCCATGCAGAAAACTTATTTTGATCAAATTGATATTTAGAATCCAAATTTCTGGAGGACATATAGTTATTTATCTCCTTCTGTAATTCCTCAATTTTTTTTCTAGCATCCTCCAACTGCTGAGAAATATTATCAGCACGAGATTTTTCTTCCATCAATTTCTTCCCATTTGCTTCTGCAAGCTTCCTTTGCTCATCTGCTTTAGCCATCTCTGAATCAGCACGTTTCCTCTCTTTGGTCACTTTATGCTTTTCTGCTTCCAACTTTTTGCCTACCTCTTCAAACTTCAAAGTATCAGAAGCCAACTTCGACTTCACTTCCTCAAATTCTTTCCTCAATCCATCCAACTGAAGGCGATATTCCTCAGCCTTCTTCCCTTCAATATTAGCAAGCTTCCTTTCTTCCTCAGCCTTAACCTTCTCAGCTTTCATATGTTTCCATGCTTCAGAAGCACTTTTCTTCTGTGCCTCAGCATTCTTCTTGTCAGAATCTGCCCTTGTTTTCTCTTTCTCAAGAAGTGCTTTAAGCCGAGCAATTTCCTTCTCCGCTTTAGAAAGATGATCCTGTAGAAGCTTCACCTCCCCCTTTTTATCTTCAGCATCTGCACTTCCTTTCTGTTTCAAGGAAGATATTTCAGATTTCAAGGAAGAAATCTCATTCTCAAAAGCAACTCTCGCAGCCAACTCTTTCTCTTTCTCAGTTCCTGCCCGCGCCTGCTCTTCCTCATATGCTGCAATAAGTAAAAATATAAGAATATACACTAAATTTAAACATCATTCCTCAATACTGCCTGAATATGCATTTATATCATGCCACTGGAACTAAAGTCCTACTTTTTCTTCAAATTGCATCAATTTCTAATGAAACTACAGTATTATCACATAAGCCATAAGCAAAATAGAAAGAAAATATATTATTTTCATCACAAAAAACATTAGCTTAAGACTTCTTTTTTTTGGCTAATTCTCTCCTCTTAAACATAGATATTACAATACTTTCTTTCTCCACAGACAATCAAATGATGCAGGATTGTTTCACAAATCTAATTGAAGACAAATGAAAATTACCTTTCTTGAGAGCAATATTCTCAGCTTGAAACTTGTCAACTTGTTCATTAAGAATTTGCACAGCTTGTCTTAGATGCTTCCTCCCGGCTTCTAGCTTCAAGCACTTCTCTTTCCACTTTTAGAAAAAAAAAAAACGAAAAAAATGTCAAAAAAATAAAAATTATTTTGTAAAACAGAGAAAAATTGACATAAATTAAAAACTCAAAAAAAATAAAAATAAAAGTTATCCAAATGTATATGAACATACCAATGTACAACATGGATTCAAAGGCGGAGACGCCTGCTTCGCTTGAACATCTGCTGCCATTTTCTAAAATTACACAAATCACAGACAAAAAACAAATAAATTAAATTAGGGATTATAAAATCAACAGTTGTCAATGTTTCTACATGATAATATAATCAATCATCTACCCTCATATTACAGAAATCGATTTCGCATTATATAAGCGATTTCAGCAAATAAATTCATCAAAAAGAATTTTTGGAACAAACCGATTTCGTTGAAGATCACCAGATATCTTCCTCTATTTCATCTAGACATCGGAAGTCTTCCAATAGAAGTAGTCTATAGGCGTTTGTAATTGAACTTCAAAGGCTGTATTTATTGTGGACTGTAGAATTCATGGTGATTTAATCGGATTCAGCACTGAGGACAAAACCCTAATTTAAACCCTTTGTTCACTGTAGAGAAGAAGGTTATAGAACGAAAACGCAGAAAAAGAAAATTGAGAAGCCGGTTTTTTTTGGTTTTTTTAGCAATAAATTTGAACCGAACCGCCTCTTATTGTCGGTCAGACCCGAAGTCCTCCCTTTTAAAATAGAAAAGAGGCGAGGTAACTATTTATTACCCCTTTATTTTTGGAAAAATTCTATGATTACTTTATTTTTAACCTACTTTAATTCTATTTTGTATTCATTACTATAGGATGAGATTACTTTTTATCATCCAACGGTCATAACTGACAAAGTAAATTTTACTTTGTAAAAAACAAAGTAATGATAGAATGCACTTAATTTTCTATAAATAATTTTAATTAGATACCATTATTTATTCTTTTTATTTATTTTTTTAAATGAATAAATAATATTTATTATTTTTGAAAAAAATGGGATAGCTTAAATTTAGTTTTGGCTATATTAATTGTCAAAAGTTATTAATTTTTACAAACATTTTTTGTAATTGAATTTTAACTTTTAAAAATTTATTAATGCACTTTACTATTTTTTTAACAATTTAGTAACAGGTTTAATAAAACTAGTCGTCCATCCGCGCATTGTGCGGACAACAAATAATACATATATCGTAAAACAATTAAATAAATAATTTCAATAAATTATAAATTAATCAAATAGTTTATGATAATATAAATTTAAAACATTATTATAATAGTTTTATTTAGTTAGTATTTGAGTTATTTGAGGTAGGAAAATACAAATTTGAGTATTATTATGTTAGTATTTAGTATTAAGGATATGATACTCGTGTTATAGTAGGAATACAATAGGATTTTTAATATAGTTTAAAAAAGATTTTTTAATATTTTATTTACAAATATTATGAATTTTTAAAATGTGACATATAAGACAAAATAACAAAATATTGAATAAAGAGAAATTATAGGGTCCAATATTTATATATACTAGTCATCCATCTACGCGTTGTACATACTACAAATAATACATATATTGTAAAATGATTAAATAAATAATTTTAATAAATTATAATTAATCAAATAGTTTATAATAGCATGAACTCAAAAAATTTATTATAATAATAATAATTTGGTTACTTTTTATTAATAAAAATAATAATTAAATAAAAAATTTAATAATTTAAATTAGTATTTGAATTATTTGAGATAGAAAAATAGAATTTGAGTATTATTATGTTAGTATTGAGGATATGGATATCAATGTTATAATAGAAATATAATAGAATTTTTAATGTAGTTTAAAATTTTTTTTAATATTTTATTTAAAAATATTATGAATTTTTAAAATTTGACACATAAACTAAATTTACAGAATATTGAATAAAGAGAAATTGTAGGAGTCCCAACATTTATATATATACATAAATTTTAAAGGAAGAACATAATTGTTGACACTTGGGTTTGGTTTGATCTAAGAGCGAAAGTCTATTAATGAAAATTCAAGTAAAATGAGCCCAACAATATAAAGTCTAAAGTTCTAGCCCATCTGAAAAGTCCACGGCCTATAAAAATCCGTCAAACCCATTAAATTCTTTTGATAATCTTACTGAGGCGGTGCCTCAATGGTGTATGCGATTTAAAAAAAAAACATAAAAACTAAAGTTGAACGTGGCATGTATTTCTCCCACATTCACAACCATTAACCATGATTTTCTGATGACAGAAAATCGTGGATAATGACCAGAGAACATGGAGACTAAGAAGGGGAAACTTGGAGAAGTGGTTAGGAGGGAGAGAGGAGATAAAAAAAATCAAAAGAAAAGGGGATTTTTAATTCTAAAGATTGAGAAGAAAAATCAGGAAGAGAAAAAAATAACGTTCTGAAAATACAAAAAAAAAAAAGCTAGAAAAAAGAAACAGAGAGACAACATAGAAGAAAAAAAAGAAAAGAACTTGTTAAAAGCATTAGAAAAGCATAAGCAATAAAAGATTGAACCCAAGGGAAACAGAAAAAAGTTACAAAAAGGGGCTATAGCAAAGGTGTTCGGTAACTGAAACATTTCATAGAAAGGCTTTGGAAAATGACCAATTAAAGGGCTTTAGAGTTTATGATTGTAGAAAGAGGCTTGGAGAATACAGTGCCAGGCTCACAATTATATTGTTGAATACCTTTTTGAAAGTTGAGACAAACGGCTAAATCCAAGCTAATACAATAGGCTCTTCCTAAACTTTGTTCTTTTATTATATTTTTTGATTTTCAAATGATTTCAACATGATTTTAAGAATAATAATGTTGTGATGTTGAATATTATTACCTCATTTCTCTAATAATTGAGCTAGTGTTAAAGTGATTTTGCTAGTTTGAAATTGGTAGAAAGTCAGTTTGTATTTATTATTATTCTGTTTTTTAATAAGAGAATATGGAGGCGGCACCTCATCATAGAGGCATTGCCCTAGTGCATTAAGGTGTACTCATTTGCATGGTCTGGATGACCTCTAAACGTAGAAAAATGGTATTTTCTATGTATTTTTTTTGTGTTTTGTTGTTTGGTCAAGTTTGTTTAATTATATTATGTTATGATTCTAAGATTTATAATTACATGTTATTAAGCTATTAACAATGTGTTTGTATAGTTGGTTTGATTCTGTTTTATACTAGAGGTTTGCTGAGGTGAGATCTATGTCACCTTAGTGTGGTGAGGCGATGCCTCAGCATTGAGGCACCACCTCTACATGGCCAAAAGCATTTTTGGCATGGCAGGTTTCATCTCTTTTACTTTTTATTAGATGCTGATGACTTTCATTTTTTTTGTTTGTTAATTTGCTACGTTTGAAATTGATTAAGGTGGCTTTGAATTATTTTTGTATTTATTTTTTGTATACTGACTTTTCTTCTTTTTGTTGATTTCTTTTATTGGCAAACTAATTTATAATTACCTGGAGGAACATATAAATAGTAACCTACAGGTTATCCCTTTTAGTTGAATGCTTAGGATTTCCGTTTTATTTTATTTTAATTTTTGTGTGTTAAAGGGATGTAATCATTTCTCCTCCCCCTTTCTTTGTATTTATTTATTTATTTATTTTGTTCTTATTTTATCATTGTTTATGGATGAATGATTGTAAAATGTTGATGGATGGATGTATACTGTGTTGAATTAGACTTATTTGCATGAAAATGAATTAATTAGTAAATTTAGACCCAATTGTAAATTTTGGACAATTGTTTGGAGGAAACTGCATTCTTGCATGAAATTAAAGAAAAAATTAAATAATTAAAAATAATAAAACATGAAATACAAATGGAGGCGATCACAAGATCGGGTGGACATTCAAAAAGTCCATATTTAGTTTTCTAGATCAGTCTATAAAGACGACTACTGGACTCCTCTATAGAATCCAGTTGCTATATAGTATGTCATGGATTTTACTCGGATGGTGACTTTATCTCTAGTCTAGAACTTATAGCCCATGATTGTATTCTCTAATGGGTCTTAAATCCACATAGTATCGTGGTTGCTAAATATTTGGACATGCACTGAATTTATTGCCTACAATAATAATGTAATATTATAAAGGTGCAGAAAAATATCATTTTTAAATATCAAAAAATGATTAGTAGAATATGATAAAATGAAGGGTCAAACCCATAATTGCCTTCTTGTTCCAAAAAAATAATAATATTTGCCTCAATTAAAAAAATTGTGTGTATGATTTCATTTTAAAGGAACATTTGGATAACTCTTAGAGATAAAAAAAATGAATAGAATCTTAATGGACAATTTAGACTAACGACCTTTATCCTTAGGTCCACTTTAATCTGAATAATTAAAAACTTATTCTTAAATATGGTCTACTCTGTTTTTATTCATTAAGATTCTCAAATGTGGTCCATTTTTGTTAATAAAAGATCCATTGGCTAGGGGTAGGGGTGAACAAAACCAAAAAGAGACTGACAATTGAACTGAAACTGATTAATTCAGTTTGGTTCGATTTTTATATTTACAAATAAAAAATAATTGAAATTGAATTGAAAATCGATATATATACACACACACAAATGCAATTGATGGGAATTGAACATATATCAAATTCCTTCTCATTAAAACTATACTGTTATGCTACATCTAGTTTTTTAAAACAATTAATAGCACCAAAAACCAATTTGAACTTCCATTAAAAATTGGGTTCAGTGTTTAATTTTTTTAAAATTTTTTGATGAGTATATTTGAACCAAATGCTCACCCCAGCTAGGGGTGCACAAAAATTGACTAAACCGAATTGATCCAGACTAATTTAAAATCAAATAAAGTGTTTAATGTTTGAAATCTTTTTTATACTAGCTTTTTAGTTTTGTTTTTAATTTAGAAAAATAAAAATTTAATAAAATTGAATTAAAAAGATAATATGATAATACTACATCTTTTTATTTTTTTTTCATACCTATAGAATAGTAGGATACAAGACATATAGTTATTATGCAGCCCTAGGTATACGATGATATATGTTTTCCTTTCTATTTAAACTTAATTTGTCACACTCCAATTACCAATATTTACACATGGCACATGAGAGTTTTAGCAAAAGAACATGCATTTCATCATTAATATCATCACATTAAAACTTATATAAATACATTATAATACTTATCAAGTATACTTTATTATTGAACATAACTTCCTTATAAAAGATATTGCACCAAAATACAAGATATCAAAATTTAGAGATGACAAGTCAGGATGTTTATACACCGATTTTATCACTGGCTCACCTGACACTTCTATTGTAAGCAGACTTCAATCTCAACTATCTACTATCTTGAAAAATTAAATGCAAAGGAGTGAGCTTGCTACTCAGTAAGTAATTACCAATATAAATATATACATTCTTCTCAAGAACTAATTAAATGGAAGAGAAAATAATTTCTACTGGAATACACGAGCGTGTCTCTCCCCGTGTAATCTACTATTCAAACTCACCATTGAGACACGGTCTAACACACGGCCATGATATGCTGAAACATCCCCGTTTGACGAGTACATGGCTTGACACACGCCCGTGTCTTGAGTCGTATTCACATTCTAAAAACACATTTTAACCATCGCAACTCTTAGATTCACACATTTAAGAACATATACTGAAAATATACTAAATATATACCACAATTATGAATCATAAACTGAAATTATATTAAACATATACCAAACATATAATAAAATAAGATACAATCATGCATTCACATCATAACATATCTCATATTATCCTGCTGAATCATTCCTCACATATATTTCACACGCATAGATATGCCAATACCGCCCGGCTCATCCTCACTCAAAAATAAATAATGGCATGGCTCACACATATTTAGTATGCTAAAATTGCCCGGCTCATCCTCACACAATAATAATGGCATACCACTCACACATTACTGTCTGGCTCATTTCCTCACATAATATCACACGTAATAGAAATGTCAAATCCGCCTAGCTCATCCTCATATAATAGTAAATATAGTATGTCTCACATATGTTTGGTATGTCAAAACTACCCAGCTCATCCTCACACAATAATAATAATGGCATACCACTCACACATTATCGCCCGGCTCATTTCCTCACAAATAATCACACACGTAATAGACATGCCAAATCTGCCCGGCTCATTCTCACATAATAGTAAATATGGCATGTCTCACACACGTTTGGTATGCCAAAACCGTCCGGCTCATCCTCACACAATAATATTAATGGCATACCGCTCATACGTTATCACCCAGCTCATAACCTCATAAATAAGCACACACGTGGCCACCTGGCTCATATCTCACATTTATACACATAAAACTCACATATCAGCACATTCTTTCACAATTCACATCTTACATATACATAACATCATTTATATTTTAAGAGTATTACTCAAAGTTCACAATACATCCAATCACATATCTTAAGATTCATACATCCCATGCTTTACCACATAAAATAATTTACATAGCTCAATCATAGCAATACAATTATAACATATAAGAGAAACTAAATATATATATATATATATATTATATTAGTAACTACTTACTAAAAAGGCTTCCCAATTTTTTAATTGAAAAAGAGTTTCTCCTAGTTAGTTGTGTCTTCCTTGTCCTTTGCAACTCCTACACATAACCATATATCAAACACACATACAAAACATCACACTTGCACCCAAACTCAACTAATGTAACTTATTGCTACAAGTCTGATATGCTCTAAAATTATGTAGACAAGTACTATGGCCATAATTTTATTACTAATGCTTACAAGTTTACTTCAATTACCAATTAGAATTACATAATGAATTTTTTAACACAATCGGGTAACACAAAGCCATTAGAGTGAGCAATAAAATATCGAGCTCTGTTAGACCCTTCTAATGACAAATTCAGTTCAAACGCAAAATATAAAAGTTGTATAGAACTTCTTAATTAAAGTTTTTTTTATCATCAAACTATACTCAATTTGAAGTTCTATAACTCAAGTTATGATAAAAACACTAAGACTAAAAAATTCTGAAAACAGAGCACGAATTTTGTAACAAATAAAACTTAACTTCAGTTAACAAAATGCATGCATAAACTTACCAAATGGAATCTCTAAGTTCTCTAATGCTCCTAGAACTCCTAAAACTCTTGTTAAATGATAAAAGAAAGATCAAATTCTCTAAAGCCTTTCAAATATCACTCTCCTCTTACTTATAGAATTTCTCCTCTTCAATTTTCTAACACACACATGTACATACTATCAACCCTACACTTGTACACATATATAACTATGTGATTATACGTGGTTTAATTAAAGAAATCTTTAGATAATTGAGGAGGTTTATCACTATAACATCCCCTTTACTTTTTAATGAAGTGTGAATATTATATATTAACCCCTAAACTTTTTATTGTGTCAATCTAATCAAATGTTCCTTATAATTTGGTCCTTATCTATAATTCATAAACATACCTAATCTTAAATTAAGTCCACTATTCTACTATATATGAAATGAAATGCATAATGAAGGAATATGTATCTTAGAATGTGGGTGTTATATAATTATATGCAAGTTCTTTAATTACTCACGATTTTTCAAGTTTTTTTTATTCCTTATGATAGCTATGACATTTTATTATTATGTAACAAAAAATAAGTACATAATATGAATTTTATATTTTGTAGTATTTTTAATAGAATTTATAAGATGTACCTTAATTTTTATTATATTCATTTAATTTTTTGAACCGATTAAAATGATTATCCAAACCGAATTTAAATATCTTAGTTTGGATAATTTTTAATAGTATTTGGTTTGATTCAGAGTTCAAGTATTTAAAATCCAACTTTATTGATTTAGTTAGAAATTTTAGCTTTAAACCAACTAAACGGACCTATGAAAACCCCTGCTATTACCGAAGTAATAGAATTATTTAAGTCAGTTCAATAGAATCTTTAAAATACCCAAATTTACACTCCAATTGTCCCAATCCGACTCACTATATTAAAAAAAAATTACCTATTTGTTAACACCCGAATTTTAGAATACTGAAAAATACATATAAAGGCCGATAATGATCACCAAATTATGAAAATGTACTGAAAATAGTAGTGTGGTAGAAGTTTGAACTAACCTAAGTCCAAAATTTTAATTAAGTCTTTTAGGCCTAATAAAATAAAGGCCAATATGTAGAGGCCTAGTTTGGCCCAATTAGAAACTCGATCAAAAGATAAGAATAAGACAGTGTTTTATTTTAAAAAGATAAGATAGGGGTTTATTTTGATAGTGATAAGACTCCATCTTGACATGATAAATATTTATCTAGATATGATAAGACTATATCTTAAGAGATAATTAAAAAATATTAAATTTAAATAATTATTAATAATTATCTCTCTTATCCTTAGATACCTATAAATAGTGCTCCTGCAGGAGTATTTGAGGGGGACTTTTTGCAGGAAGAATTTGAGAGAAAAAAAAGGGCTTGACATATTATTTTTATTAGGTTGCTAGAGACTTAATCAAAATTAACTAGATTTAGGTAGTAATTGTGAGGTTCTTTCTAAATTCATTTAACAAAAATAGTTTTTAAGTTCCTTTGCTGGAGTTCTATCCTGCCACTCTGCCATTGGAGTATCATTCCTAACCCAAGAAGGTGCCCTGAGGGTTCTACAATCAGGTTCTATATTTTTTCTTTTCTCTTTTATTTTTGGTGCATTCCTTCCATCTTCCTTTTACTTTTGTGATGTGATTTTGTATTAAATATGTACTTAGACTATTTTATTATTTGAATTCATTTCTGAACATCTTCTTCTCTTTTTGTTTAAAGAGTTACATTTAAAAGGATTTTATTTTTAATTAATAAAATTATTTTGGATTTGTATCAAGTAGTGTTCATTTTTTTTTATTTGTTTATGTGGTTTGCTATGCTACAGAGGTGATCGCCTCTTCGTACAGACGATTGGCTTTTTGTCGAGCCGAACACCAGTGCGGTTAGGCGATTGGCTCTGTAATTGTTCATATGGTTCATCTTCCAATAATTGATTATGTTTTTATTTTGATCTTCTGTTATACATGAAAATAAGTTCAAAACATGATTTTGTCAGTTTTTGTGATAAATAAATATATGATTAGCCTTTGATTCATGTTTTGTAATTAAATTAACTTATGAACTGGTTTCTTATTTAAGGTGATATGATTTAAGATTAATTAATTTAGAGTTACATGATTTAGGGATTTAATCTATCCTCTGTGATTTTATTTGATAATTATACTGTGTTTATTACTTTTCTTATAGATTTTAGACTAATCTTTTATTTTATAGTTAAGTTGGTGCTGTGATTTCCTGATCTTTGTTTTTTTATGTGCAGAGGCTTTTGGCAAGCTGTACAGGTAATTGGCTATGCATTGAGCTGATCGTCCATGCGGTAAGGTGATATTCTCTAGGTTTGTATTTTTTGAGAATTTTGTTTTCGTAAAACTATTTTTAGAGTTACTGACTTGTTTATTTATTTTGTTAGTTCTTCTCTTTTGGTATTAACCTGATTTTACAATGGAAAAAGATCTAAGAATAATGTTTGTTAATTGGGCTTAAGGAGAAGGATAGGCTCATTAAGATGGGCCGAATCGATTGGGACTAGGCTTAAATAAGATTTATTTTAAGCTTTATTTGAAAAAGGGTTGCAAATTTAATCTTATTGCTCCTTCTTTCATTTCTCTAGTATAAGTTAAATTAGGGCTATTATTTTGGTTTTTATGGGTTGTACTCTTTTCTCCTCACCCCCTTCTTTGGATATTTTTATTATTTATTGTGATTGGTTGATTAGATGTATATGACCCAACTTAATAATTTAGTGGCATGTATAAACTTGGTAATTATTAAAATGACGTAGATGTAAAATTGTTAACATGTTTATAAATTTACTTGGTTGTTTAAATTGTACTTTTGCATGTAATAAGGAATTAACTAAAAGATAAGCATTTATAATGAGTAGAACACAAATATAAGTTCAATATCCGAACTCAATCTTTGAAGGCGGTTGTTGGGCCTTTATAACATCCAATTATCACAGTATTTGGTTTATTAGTTATTAGGATAACAATAATTTGAGTCCTATAAATTATACCCAATTTTTAATTAAGTCCTACAACATTAATTTTTTACGATTAAGTTCAATGAGTAATTAATAATTTAACCGTTAGTCCTATATCATTAGTTATAACGAAACATGCTGACTTGGCTTTATTTTTACCCATGTGGGCTGTGATTCATTAATATGTGGCCTGATATTGCTACATATGCCTTCCACCTCACCATCACCATCATATTTGATGAATAACTTCTTTGTTTCTAAAGGGGCTTCTCATTTGCCTCATCAGCAACCTTTTGTACTTGTTTCTATGGTGTGTCTATTGCTGAAAAATTAGGGATTACCTGGCACCTAGATGTATTTGTCATTTTTGTTATCAGCAGGATGGAAAGTTACCATCAAGTGTCCCTCCAAGGAGAAAAGAAGTAAAGAGGTAGCAGTTAACATGTCCAGTCCATGATCATAACTAAATAAATCAGGTCATTACTTTTCTTTGCCAATCGAATATGAACTACAAATACTTAAGAGAAAGTTGAGCAACAGCCGCATTCTTTATGCCGCTTCGTTGTCATAAAACTGGTAGGAAAATTAGCACAACTACATACACAAACAATCTGAGTGGCAAAATGCTTGAAGTTCTCATCTATAAACTACAATCCCCCTCAACAGTATTGGACATAGTTCTGTACGGGTGAGGACATGGACACCTTCAGCAATTAGCAGTTTTATTCTGAATGAAAGAATCTCTTCTGACATCGAGCAGATCTAAGTTCCTCGAACTCCGACTTGGTGACACACATAGCTTTAAAATCAGGACTTGATGCCAAAAGTGATCCACCTTGCCATACACCTAGTAGGGGTGGAGATTCAACCTAATATCTGATATAGCAGGGAAGTAAGAAAGTTTTTTGACCTTCCTTTGATCGTACAAGAAAAAATATAAAACAAAATTATTGGGCTGCCACACTAGAAAAGATAGCAGTGACCTTTTTAAAATGCATACAGAAGCTTAGTGATTTTTGTATTATAATTTGAAGTTCCACAATTGTGTCAGAATCTAATGTCTGGTACACATCAGCACATAGACAAAAGTAAGCCCTAACATTACCCAAAAACTATAATTATTGTTATAATAAGTTTTAAAATCCAATAAGTACTTAGCAGTCCAGAAAAGCTCAACTTCTCCCAAATTAGGTAGAAAACATAAGAGTAATCCCATATTAAAATACTAGGATATACAAACCCAAATCTATAAGGTGGAAGATCATTTTTGGGATAAGGAACTGTTCATTTGTCAAATCAAACTCCTACACAAATAATAAAAATTTTAAACCTAATAGAATTAAATAGGCAACATCATTCCAGAGGTAAAAAACTCACGTTTTTTGATAAATCAGTTCTCTTTTCTGTCCTCAAGCTTCTCTGAAACTTCAAGTTGATCCACACATTTCTTTATTTCTAAAGATAGAGTAGCTCTATCAGTTAGATATCTCTTTGCTTCATCTGGGTCTTTAACAAAACCCTTAGTTTATCAAATATAATAGTGATGGTGATGGTGAGGTGGAAGGCACATGTGGCAATATCAGGCCACATATTAATGAATTATAGCCCATATGGATAAAAATAAAGCAAAGTCAGCATGTTCCGTTACAATTAACGACATATAACTAATAATTAAATTATTAAATACTCATTAAACTTAATATTAAAAAATTAATGTTGTAGGACTTAAATTAAAAATCAGGTATAATTTATAGGAATGAAATTATTATTATCCCTTAGTTATTACCCGAATGGTGACTCCTCTGATTCTAGCCTTTGCGGCTAGTTTTATATCTCCTAAGTGGGTTGTAAAGCCTATACAATATCGTGGTTGCCAAATACTTAGGCACATGCTAAACCTCGCTGTCTACAGTGGTGACTCCACTAGGAATAGAGATTGATTCTGATGTTTTACTTATAATGGATGTTTGTTTGATAGTTGATTCCTTTACATCATTATACAGTCAAATAATATGCACTCTATCCTGATAACCTAATAGTAGTTAGTGAATTGCTGCCTTATTTTTATATGAACATAGTGGTGGTGTATTTAGCTATCGTCACTTATAGTGAATTATAACTGAGTACGTCATTTAGACCCTTGAGTAGGGAGATAAAAGAAAGTATAAAGTTATATGAGCCTTTGACCTTACCAAGACTCAGCTCATATAGTGGCTCTAGTTACTTTCCTTAGGATTTACCCAATGTGCATGTGTTTTATGCCATATAGTCCTTTTATTTATAAAGCCCAAGCCCATAATGATGAATTAGTAAGCCATATGAGAGTGGGCCTAAAATATATTCCTTTATGGCCGATCAATTTTAACTGGACTTTAGTTTTATTAATAAAAGAGGCTACTTGTTTGATTACTTTTAAGAGATAATATGCTTATCGATTTTATTATTCCCTGTTGATAATCAAATCCCAGACTAAAAATCCTAAGAAAGAGACTCGCCATTAAACACGTGTGTGAGAGGCGTAAAGTTGGAAGACTATTTGTATATACTTACTTGTATAATGTGCTTATATAAGTAACTCATATATCATGTATACATAATATTCATGCATCATACTAACACTTTATTTTACAGTTGTACATTCATCATCAATTTCTATTAGACACGACCCAAAAAAAGTGTTTGCTCAAGACTCATTAAGAATGGCTGAATTTGATATGGAAACTTTTAAGTGAGACGCATATGTAGAAATTAAGGATGTGATGAGAGAAATAATGAGGGAAATGATGACCAAAATAGAGAGAGTTATTGAATCCAAGATGAATAGGCCTGACTCAAGACGAATATTCCTGACTCGAGAGATGTGATCAACTTTGATTGGGATTTAAGCTTTGAAGAAGAAAAGTCATTACTAGACAAATTCAAGCTATTTCATGTAAAGAAGTGTAGTAATATTGAAGATCCACACCATCACCTTTGATAATATGTCACTGCTATAAGGTTAATTAACTCGTCCAAAGCTGAGATTATGAAGTAATTTCCAATGCTCTAAGAAGGAGCATCGGCTCATTGGTACAATACTTTAGAGACTCATATTCAGTCGTATTTGAAAGAATTATGTGTTGTATTCATTAGACAGTATGATCTTCACTCGTAGGTTGAGGTCTCTTTGTAGGATCTTCTGAATACTAAGTAAAGGTACGATGAGCCTTTTACTGATTATTTGACTCATTAGTGGGATAAGTTAGTTTAGATGCAATACAGGCCACCAGAATCAGAATCACTCTTTGTGGCAATTAGTGGGTGTAATCCTCCCTTGGATAAAAAATTTAAAGACTAAAAAATTTAAAATTTTAGGGAATTGCATCGACTAGAAGTTTAAATAAAATTTTATTTGAAGAAGAGGAAGACTTATGGGCCCAGGAACAGGGGGGAGAGGCAGGTATGAATCTAGCAATAAAAGTGAAGTTAAAGCCATCAATCTACCTAGACAATTCTCAAACCTAGGTAAACGGCTTTTAAAGGTTCTCAAGACCTTATCGACTCTGGAAAAATCATTAACCCTGAAACCAGAAAACTAAATACCCAAACAAACCTCCTTCTAAACTACCAAAACATAGCAAACTCATTTGTCTTTACTGAGCTGACAAAAGAAGCACCATTAAATCCTTTCCCTAATCCAAAACTTGTTAAATAATCTAAAGAGGAAAGAGGACTCTTAGGTTAACCTTTGGGTAAATTACTTAAAGTCTTCTTCTTTTGACATATCATCAGAATCAATCAAGCTAATCAAATGGGAGATTGAGGAGGAACCAGTTAAGCAAGGAGGGAATTGAGGGTTAAAAGATGAAGAATTGTGGGCCAGAGATATAGAAAAAATTAGTTGACATGAAACCTACAAATGATAGGGAATCAAAGTAATTACATCAAAAATCATCAATATTAGAGAAGTTTTAGTGATTTGGGAATTGCTTAGGATATAGTAATTGTTAGTTATTTGAGATTGTTGATTTGCTTTTCTTTAAATTTTATGCAATAAAGTTTGGCTCTGCCTATTTGTGTAATGTTTTCTGGTTAATTATGTTTGTTATGATAATTGTTTCGCATATATTTTTTACATATATTTTGTGCAATTTAAGTCATTTAGTTCTGGCATAATTGTAAATATTTCTTATTGTATATGATTTTTTTTCTTGATGAGAGATGAACAAAAATAATAAAAATAAAAAAATATAAAATATAAAAAATAAAAATAAGAGATAGAATGAGAACTAGCTCCAATTGAATCTTACAAATTTAAGTAAGAAAAATAGCCCAAACAAGAATAAAAGATGTTGTACCCTTATTGGATTCTCAAATCAAAGTATCTCTTTGAGATTTAAAAAATACTCAACAGAAGCACAATGAATTCTTCACTAGTTTCTTAACAAGATGGAGAGACAAAAAATAAGCTTTCATAATCAAATTAACTGTTTGTCTAATATTTTGAAAAGCTGCATTACTTTGGAGTAGAGGTTAAAACTGATTTGAGGGAACTATACAATTAAGAGCAGAACACTTTTGCAGAATAGTTTGGCTTGTTATGGGCAATTTCATAAGTCACTTCTTCTCTGTTAATAAATATCTAATGGCTTATTTCATTTGATTATAGATCTTTTATAATTAAGCACACTTTATTATGCTTGAATGAGAGAGAGATTATACAAAATTTCGTTGATCCATAAGTCACTCTAAATTTTATTCTTTTTTCTGTGCTAAAAAAAAAAGAAAGAAACAAAATTTTTTGAAATAAATCAAAAGAAAAGAAATTTCAAATAAAAATTCTTGTTGTATGCCTTAGTTGCACAAATACCTTTTCAAAGTTAACCTTTTTTAGCACCTTTTTCAAAGTGTTTTTCTATGTAAACTTCATTTTGACCTAAAATTTCAAAAGATAAAGTCTCTACCAAATGTGAACTGAAAAATAGTTGGTTAGAAAATCCACAAAGGGTTGATCAATAATAAGTATAATATGGTGTGCCTAGTTGTATTATATATATAATCATTTAAAATGGGAATAGCAAACATATATTAGCACATATAAATGTCAGACATGGATTCTTCAGAATATCATAATGGAAATCAAGCAAGGATGAAGGATATCCTTAATTGAATTGTGACCACCCTATCTTGAATGGAGCTCGTGAATATTTTCTATCAATATCTTGCTAGGGAGAAAATTCTGCAAAGTGGCTATCTAGGCAAAAGTTAAAGACCAATCAAAATGAGAGAGATGGTACAAAATAGTTACTTAGAAAACTTGTAAGGGCAAGCCACTTAACAATAGAAAAAATTTCAGAAGTGATTTGTAATGTCTAGTTATGCCATAATTAAATGTGTTTGCCATTATTATTATTAAAAGTTATATTAACTTTTTGTTACAATTATTCTAATTAAATGGGAAGACATCAAATAAATTAAGGTTTGAGGAAAACTATGTTGCTAAAATAAGAGGAATGACAAATTTTCACTTGCTTGGAGTAATTTTCTAATCCTTCTGAATGGTAAAAGACATGATGTGCTGTAAAAATCACTGAACTTCTAAAGTAGCTGGGGGGAAATTTGCTTTGCAATAAACACGTATAGGATTAGGGCTGGCAAAATGTATTAACGGGTCATAAATGGGTTGTGTCAAGATATAATTATAACACATAAATGGCTAACCCAAATACGACCCATTTAACTAATCGTGTCAAAACTACAAACCCAAATATGGATACATTTAAATAACAGATTACACAACACGACATATTTAACCCGTTTAACTTTTATAGGTCTAAATGTGTTACGGTAATACGATATGACCCGTTTAACCCATTTAACTTATATAAATTTAAATGTGTTATAAACACATGATACGACATGTTTAACACGTTTAACTTATACAGGTCTTAATATGTTATAAACACGATAATGACACATTTCACATGTTTAAATATATTTTAACACGTTTAACTATTAAATTATAAAATAATAAAATATCATAAAAAATCTATTAAACATACAAATAAAATAATATTATATGCTAAAATTTAAAATTAAATTCTAAATAATAACTTTAAGTTTAAACATCCACATAAATTTTAAGTATCATTACAATATTTTAAAATTTCATACTAGATATCAAATTGTCCAAAAATACAAAAATAACAATGGTAATTTAAATTTCCTTCAAGCTATTGTTTTGTAACACTCCAATTGTACACTCTAACATGTGGCACAATCAAAATTTTTCGCAAATAGGACACATGTTTTACCAATTATATTAAAGCTTATAGCATTACATATTAAGATATTTGAATACAAACATCCAGCATGAATGATAGCAAAATCTAGTTATATATGCACCAGACTCATCACTGGCCCACTTGGTATTTCTACTGTATATAAACATTGACTCCTCTATCAATTACCCTAAAAAATAAGATGCAAAAGGGTGAACTTGCTACCCAGTAAGTAATCACTAATACAATTAATATATATATATATATATATATATATATAATCACTAATACAATTAATAAATATATATCAACTTGTCAAGAACTAATTAAGCTAAACATTAAACTAACGGACATATCAAGGGTTTAATAAGTAAAACTAGACATCTCAAACCCTTTTTACTTTATTAAATTACAGCAACTGAGTTCAACACCTTTTATAATGTTTAATAGTCTAAAACTCAAGCTTTTAATATAACTTAGAGGTGTATTATGATTGTGAGCTTGAGAGTTTTGATCATAATAAGAAGTTAATGCTAATCTAAAACTAAAAGAATAAGCCATCATAAGAGTCTCGAACCCCTCACGGTCGTGACCAAGAGGGTCATGATTTGGTCACGACCGTGAGGGAATGCCACATTACAGTTCATAACCACTTGTAATGCTCACGAGTTACCCTCATAATCATGACTGACTTGCTCACGATTGTGAGGCTCCCTTCACGATTGTGAGGGGCTAAAATTAGGGCTGTAAATGAATAGAGTGACTCACGAGCAGCTCGGAACTCGGCTCGTTAAAAGCTCATTCGATCTCGTTTGTTAAGTTAAACGAGCCGAGCCTGAGCTAGATTTTAGAGCTCGTGTGATAAATGAACAGAGCTCAAACACCCTAAAGTTTGGCTCGTTAAAGCTCGGCTCGTTAAAGCTCACGAACAAGCTCGTTAATATGTTCGTGAGCCAGCTCGTGAACAGTGAACATGTTCGTTTAACATGTACATGAACAAGCTTGTGAACAGGCTCGCGAACAAGCTCGTTTAGCATGTTCATGAACAAGCTCGTAAATAGACTAGTTTAACATGTCGGTGAATAAGCTCGTGAATAGACTCGATTTAGCCTAATTGGATTAAATAATACTAAATTAATATCAATTAAACACAATATGGATTAGTTTTAAGATCATTTATATGATTTTAATATTAATAAATTTAATAAAACTATGTAATTTTAGTACTACTATATGATTGTAATATATATTAATAAAAATGTTAAGTAAATATAATAAAAAAATTACATATTTATAACATAAATTAGTTTTCACATTAAGCATTAGTATTAAATAAATTACATAATTTTAATGTATATTAGTATGAATATTAGGTAAATATAATTAAAAACTATTAATTGTAATACAAAGTTAGATATTTTTTAGGTATAATATAAACTACTATTAACATGAAAAATTAATGTCAAGTAATTATATTAGATTAATACATATAAACTAATATTAACATGAAAAACTATTAATTGCACCATATAAAATTAATACATATAATTGCTAGCAATTATAACTATGAAATAAGATTAAGGCATGTAATTGCTAGCAATTATAACACTAAAATTATAATTGCTAGCAATTATATGCCTTAATCTTATTTCAGTGTTATGGTACCATTTGCTTCAAGCAAAATAGTGAGTTTTTTGTTTTTTTTGGTTATTTTCTTTTTTTTTTTCTCTTCCACGTGTGTAACTATATAATAAAAATTATATATTAATGGGAAAACTATATAATTTTTGTATAAATTATTAATGTTAAGAAAATATGATTTTAATTATAATTCATAAATAAATATATTTAATATTAAATTAATATAATTTAAAATTTAAATATAGTTTCAAATTACATATTTTTAAGACAAATTTACATAATTTTGAGATAAAACTACATAAACTAAAAACTAGGTAGTTTTGATAGATAGATAGATTTTTTTTTAAAAAAAAGGCTAACCCTAAAGAATCACGTTAATTTCTCATATGTGATAAAAGCAATCATCCCTCAACTCAACCCTAGCCGCCACTCCTTCATCTCCTTCATCTCTTTTCTTTTTGTTTTTTTTTTCTCTTTCCATGGCCTCTCCTTGATCTCTATTTTTTTTATCTTTTCGTCTTTAACTTCCTCATAACCATGGCCACCATTCATGATCTCCACCATCACCTAACTACCTCATATTAGTTTTATTTATTTATTTTTTAGTTGTTGTTCCTATACAATCTAAAATTCTTTTGTTAGAAGTAGCTGCTCAAGCAAGAAGAGGCCCCACCTTTTCTTGCTATCGCTGCCTTCGCCGCCATCGCCTTCACTGCTGCGTTCACCGACGCCATCACTGCCCCCTTCACTACTGCATTCACGATGCCTTCGCTACCGCCTTCACTGATGCCTTTGTTGCAACCTTTAGTTTTTGTTTTTGGTCGACTTGTGTTTGAAAAAGATTGAATTAAAGATGTGATATTATCTTGTAAGATTACTGTAAAAAATTCAAAAAATCTGATGAGATTATAGTTGTATAATTTTGTTTTTTGTTATAATTATTTGCTGTGGGCTTATTGTGAAGATCTGGCAGATCTTGTTGTTGTACAATTTCATAGTAATTATGGCTAATTACTTGTTTAATTTGTTGTTGTTGTTGTGGTCTTTGTTGATAATGCTGCTACTGCTATCGAGCTCATTGACGAGCTCTTACCGAGCTTCTTAATGAGCTCATAAACGTGATGGTGCCATCACCGTTTGTGAACAAGCTCGAGTTCAGCTTGAGCCGAGCTCGAACTGCATATATAAAATTTCTCTCGAGCTCGAGCCGAGAGCGAATACATTTATTTTGGCCGAGCCAAGCCCGAACATATTAAAACTCGGCTTGGCTTGGCTCGGCTCGATTACAGTCCTAATCTGGACACATTAATGTTGAAAATAAACATTTATACATTGATAAAAATTGGTAGCATGAATGATAATACCACTTATAATTAAGGGTGAATTACTATTTACTCCCTGTGGTTTGCCATATTATACTACTATTTTGTATAATTATACTATTTATCTCATCCGTTGACAAAAAAGTTATACTATTTGCCCCCTCTATTTAAATATATTATACTATTTGCCCCCTCCATTTGAATATATTATATTATTTACTACAACAATTTAGAAAATATATTTTGTTATTAAACTAATTATTTTAATAGAATTTATGTTAAAATTATTATTAATTGACTATAAAATGATAATTTTATAAAAAATATTTTTGACAAAAAAATAAAATAGCTTATTTTAATTTTAGTTTAATCAAAATTTTAATCAAATAACAATTTATTATTTCCAATTTTAAATATATTTACTTAAATGTTAACCAAATTATTTATATTTCATAAAAAAATTAAAAAAGTATATTTTGCTTTTAACTTCTTTTAAACTTCACAATTTATTTTTTTATTTGAATTATTAGTATATTTTCCTTTTAACTTCTTTTAAACTTCACAATTTATTTTTTTATTTGAATTATTAGTTTAAATTATTGAATATATAAAATGTATTATGAAAAAAATTAATAATTTTAAATAATTTAATGCATATACCCAATGATTGAAACTAAAAATTCAAATAAATAATTAGATTTCAAAATTAAAAAGATAATTAATTTGCTTACATTTTTTAATGTAACATGAATATTTTAAGTTAACATTTGAATAGAAATATTTTAAAACTAATACTAATTAATTAGCATTTAATTATATATATATTTAAATGACATAATTATCATTTTATAGTAAAGTTTTGAGAAAATTAGTTTAATAATAAAAATATATAATTTCAAAATACTGAGGGGTTAAATAGTATAACATAATCATATAGAGGGGGCAAATAGTATATTTTTTTGTCAACTAACGAAAATTGTGACGGAAATTTCACGGAGGGGGTAAATAGTATAATTATGTAAAATAGAAAGGGAAGATAATATAAATTTTAAATGTCAATGACCAATTAGTATAATATGGTAAATCATAGGGGGTAAATAGTAATTCACCCTATAATTAAAATAATTATGTTTAAAGCAGTTCATAAACATTTAGGTCATCGCATTAAGGTCAGTTGCATTTCTGCTAATGGTAAGGATTTGAAAATTTGAAAAATAAAAAGTTTAGGAATATTTTAAAACATAATGTGGTCTTTAAGGACCATAAATGAACAAAAGTTTAAAATTGAAAGATTGGTGCGGCCTTAGTTCAACAAAGGATCTTAAACTTTTTGGAAAGGTTCAAATTGCCCTTTTTTGACATTTTTCGACAATTTACCCCCTCAACTTTTCAATAAAGGTCAAATTGATCCTAAAAATTTCATTGACACCCCCATTATATGAGATGTACACAAATAATCATAATGAAAATTATAAATAACTCCCTCATACTTTAGCTAGTTATAAATTAGTCCATACTTTCATAGAAATATTTAGTAAACAATTAAGACTTTATTTTTTAAAATTATATTTAAGCCCTTAATTCATTTATGGTATATTATATTATTAGATAAATTTATTTAGTCACCAATAACTTTTAATAATTTTTGAAATATTAAAATGTATTTCATTTATTATATTATTAATTTGTATATTAAAACATAAAATTTTAAAATATTTTAACATTATGTGTCAAAATTTTTAAAATTTTTTAATTTGTATGACATTTTAATGAACTATCATATGTCATACAAAGATTAAATTATTTTAAAAATTTTGACACATATATTAAATTATTTTAAAAATTTATGTATTAATATACAAAATAATAAGAAAAATTATATTGTTACTTTGATTTATAGTTACTTTTATTTTAGTTTATTTTATTTTAATCACCATTTGATGAGAGTATATTTAATCATCCAAATGTGGTTATTTACAATATACATTTTACTTTGTAAAAATTAAAGTAACCATGTAATACACCAATTGATAATATAATAAATGAAATAAATTTTAATATATTAAAAAATTATTAGAAGTTATTGGTGACTAAATAAATTTGTCTAATAATATAATATACCATAAATAAATTAAGGGTTTAAATGTAATTTTAACAAATAAATTTTTAATTTTTTACTAAATATTTTTATGAAAGTATGGACTAATTTGTTAACTAGCTAAAGTATCAGGGAGTTATTTGTAATTTTATTATGATATTTGTGTACATCTCAGACAATAGGGGTGTAAATGAAATTTTTAGGGCCAATTTGACCTTTATCGAAAAGTTAAGGGGGTAAATTGTCGAAAAAGGTCAAAAAGGGTCAATTTGAACCTGTCTAAAAAGTTTTAAGGGCCAAATCGAACCTTATTCCTAAAACTAATGGTGTCATGAACAACCTAATTGTCATTAAGTTCAAAACCTTGAAGAACCTCGGCAATTTCTCTACCAGAGGCCTTTCTTAATGACTTGAGATTTTCATGGCAATCACCAGTTGCATTGTTACATGTTATTTCTCCTAAGGGTGTCATTTATTATATTAGGAATACTGGATCAAGATTCAGAAAATAGTAGATCTTGTTTCTTCAATCTGTTCATCCTGCCTTTTTTTTTTTTTTGGCGGCCTCCTTTTGTCCTCTTGACAAAATCTTTTTGCTTAATTGCTGAGACAAGTGTGGAAAGCAATAATCAAATTAACATTACATTAATCAACAATGAAGAAAGAGTAGGACGTTATCATTTCAGTTTTCTCTTGAAATTTGATGAAATGCACATTTCAATTGCCACACCTTAGTATTTTTCATTATTAACTCTGATTTTGCTTTTGGTTCTGTTCAGTTAGCTCCACCTCAAAGAGCAAGGTTTTTTTTTTCTGCTAATCTTTTTATTGCCTTTGCCTTTACTACTCTTCTATTTTTCCTTGGATTGATAGCTCTTTTGCATAACTTGTATGATGCAAGCCTGCTTTTTTTTTTTTTTTATGTCCCTTTTTATTTATTTATATTTTTTTGAGGTGGAGGGGGTTGTTTTGGGGGGTAGAAAACCCACTCTCTGGCCACCCATGTCTGTCTTACCCCAAAATTATTCTGAAGACAGGAAAAAAGGTGCTTTTGAAATTGGTTGGTAAAGTATTAATCGTGGTTGAAATTGTATAAGCATTGACAAAGAATTGCTTTTTCTGCATGTTTTGATGATAATTGCACAGAGCAAATGCCTTTAATATTTCATACCAGTCTCTAAACAAAAATTAGGTCAGATGGATTTTACCTACAACACTGATACTTATCTTGTGAGATAATTGTTCATATCTCAATGTGCTATTGGGTTATGTTCTTTTATTTAACAACAGAAGGCTGTACATGAAATTCATTTTGGCCATTGGTTGTTTACTGCATAAAATATCTGCTTTACCTTGTCTTTATTTTGGAGCTTTGTAAGACAAAATGGTTTCATGTTGACAGTACATCTGGTGTGCAGGGTTGGCTCTTTTACTCTGACTCTTCTTTCTGGCATCCACCTCAGATGAAGGTAGACATTTATTTGATGCAGTAACAATATTATGATTGACAATCTTCTTAATTGAGATAGTCATGTACCTTCTTACAAACTCTCTTGGTAGCTTAATGAGAAATTCCAAACCCACAGAAACAAAATATGTCGTGCATATGTGTATTAGGGTTTTCAGCTGATGGCTATTTTAGAGTGTTTCTTTAGCTGTTATGCAGGACCTTTGGAACGGCCTTTGTTTAAATTGACAAACTGAAGTCATATGGAAATATCTTGTTGAACTTCTATTTAATCATCGCTTGTTTAATCCTGAATTACAATGCCACTTTCCATGACTTCTCAAGTCATCACTTCTCTCTGTGGTAATTTTTCTTGGTATCACTTACTCATTTCGAGGGCCTTTTTTTTTTTTTTTTTTTTTTTTGTGTCACAGTACAGCACAGCTCTGCATTTTTTTAAAAATTATTATCTCACTTTTCTCAGTTCTGTTCCTTTCTTTCTAACTTCCTGCTTGCTTTTTTGCTGACAGCATCAAATCCAAAACCCTTTAAAAATGGCACATTCAAATTAAAGTAATATGTAATGTAATTTTAGCTTAATATTGGGTAAAAGATAATAACCTAGTTTCAGATTTGAAAAGGAAATTTGATGGTTAACCACAGTAAGTTCATGTGTTTATACTTTTCATTGAAAACCTATCCTTTTATTTTTTATCATCTATGGATTTAATGGTAGTATGGAATTACTGAATCTAGAAATATCATTGAGAGAGCTGGAACTAAGTTTCTAAACAAGATGCTAATAAAACTAAAAAACAGCAATGGGGGTTGGCTGTGTCCTCATAGAAATTTCTCAGTTCTTCTGTTTCCATTTGTTTATTGGCCCATGCATTTCGTATGCTGGAAATGTTTGTAATATTTTATTGGCTAGTCCTAAACCTGGTGGTATCCGCAGGCACTTTTACATTCTGTTCCATTTGGGAAAATGATAGTTCTAGATCTGTTTGCTGATGTCAAACCAATATGGAGAAATTCTTCTCAATTTTACGGCACTCCTTATGTCTGGTAATTAGCCATTTGATATGCCATTAGCAAAATTTAATCTTCTGGATGCCTATTTCTTTCTATTATGAGCACAGGTTCCAGTTTCTATATTAATTTCTCACCATTGTTAACTTTGACATAAATCAGGTGTATGTTGCATAATTTTGGAGGAAATATTGAGATGTACGGCATTTTGGATTCAGTATCTTCAGGTCCAGTTGAAGCTCGTGTCAGTGAAAATTCAACCATGGTATGCTTGGGGTCCTTTTTGTAGATTACTGCGAATTTTGACATGATATTTGAAGCATGCGGTACTTGTACCTGCATTGCACTGCAATATATTATTTTTCAACACAATGGTGGAATTGAAAGGATGCTAGTTACTCCTTGAAGCCTTTTATTTTCTCTATATCTCATCTATATAAGGTTGTCTTTTTCTGTACATTCATTTCCCTGTCCTGGCATAGTATTTCCAGGACTTATGCAGATTATAGAGTATGCTCACATATGTGAATTATAACTAATGTTGTTGTAGGTTGGTGTCGGCATGTGCATGGAAGGAATAGAACATAATCCAGTTGTTTATGAGCTGATGTCTGAAATGGCATTTCGCAGTGAAGAGGTCCAAATTTTGGTAATCGTAATTTTCCAATTACTATTTAATGCTTATTTCCTTTTTCTTCTTTTGGTGGCATTTTATACGTATTCTCTCTTTCTTCACTTGCTTAAGCTTATATTTAGAATTTGAGGTCTAAATGGCTCTTATTGTATGAGAATGTTTTTTGTTTTCGTATGTTCATTGTTGAATTCTATACTTATGTAGGAATGGCTGAAGACATATTCTCGTAGACGATATGGTAAAGCAGTTCACCAGGTTGAAGCAGCATGGGAGATCCTGTACCGTACAATCTACAATTGTACAGACGGAATTGCTGTATGTTCTGAGTCTTCTTGATTAACTGCAGCATCATATTGTTTTTCTATAATAGTTGAAATGTTCAATCATCTTATTGTTTCTGTTCTGATGTTTCAGTGTCCTTAATCTATTTTGTGTTTTTGTTGCTTGATCATGATATATTACAATGAACTTTTCCTTTTTTGCTGTCTAATGTTCTGCTAATTGTCTTCAGTGCCAAATTTAACTTATATGGCCTTTTGATTTGTTTCAGGACCATAACACAGATTTCATAGTTAAATTTCCAGACTGGGATCTGTCAGTAAAATCTGTATCTCCCACATTGAAACAAGACAATATACATCTCTTCCTCTCCCGACCTGGAACCAGAAGATTCTTACTTGAAGGCCCAAGTTCCACAATGCCACAGGCTCACATATGGTATTCTACTCAAGAGGTGATCCATGCTTTACAGTTGTTCCTTGATGCTGGAGATCACCTTACCGGAAGCCTCACATACAGGTTAAATATAAAACATAGTCTCATATCCCAATTCTTTTGTATTTCTAATTGCATCCATGATTCACAAATAAAAAGCATTATGTACAGAGAGGAGGAAATTTATAGCTATGTTTATTGTGATATATGATTGCAACAGATATGACTTGGTTGACTTAACTCGGCAAGTTCTGTCAAAGCTGGCAAACCAAGTGTACATTGATGCTGTAATAGCTTTTCAGGATAATGATGCTCAGGCCTTGAATCTTCATAGCAAGAAATTTATACAACTCATTAAGGATATTGATTTACTTCTTGCAACCGATGATAATTTTCTTCTTGGAACGTGGCTCGAAAGTGCAAAGGAGCTGGCTGTGAATCCTAGTGAGATGAGACAGGTGTGAACTGATTATTTCTTGCTATTGGAAAATATAATGTTGTTATGTAGAAACATGCATGTCAGTCATTTTACCAGTCTCAATTTGAGCGAACACTCAACAAACAAAATTAATTAGTCTTCTAAAGAAAGCGATTTGTCAGAATGGTGCTTGGGTTTTTGCTTGGCTGATCATTTAATGGTATAAAATTACTGAATGTGTTTCTTATCTTTTTCAGTATGAATGGAATGCAAGAACACAAGTGACAATGTGGTATGACACCACGAAAACCAATCAGAGCAAGCTCCATGATTATGGTAAGATTACATTTTTCTTTCACCTCCTGAATGTTATTTTTCCAAATCATAATTAAGCTATAACATTTATCCACCCCCGCTTCAATTCTTTCAGCTAACAAATTCTGGAGTGGCCTACTGGAAGACTACTATCTTCCAAGAGCTTCAACCTATTTTGATCATTTGATGAAGAGCTTGAAAGAAAATGAAAAGTTCAAGCTGCAGGAATGGAGGGAAAAATGGATAGCATTCTCAAATGAGTGGCAAGCAGGTACGAATCTTTATCCAGTGAAGGCCAATGGAGATGCCCTTGCTATTTCTAAAGCATTGTATGAAAAGTATTTTGGTTGACAGCATGATGGCTTCATTTAACAGAAGAGATGACAAGGGGGTTCATCATAGAAATCAACATGTAAAAAAATTACATTCTTTTGTTTTGAAATGATTACTCAAAGCCCTTCAATTTTCGGGCTTTATGAATAAGTACTCACATTTCTGGCTTTTTTCACCAAACCCATGTTCAAGCATATTGAACTGCATGCAGAATCCAATTTTTCGGATTATCTTCTGGTCCCAGTATTGAAATTAGGAAGAAAATACATAACATGATTCTAGTAGCATGTGAGTATATGCAGAGACCTTTTGAAATTTTAGAATGCCATGACTGACGCCTCCATTGTCCCAATACTATGCTTCTTGGGGAATTAGATATGGGCCCATGATTTTTGTTCATAAATAATTAATCACTTAGGTATTTACACAATTTTAATACCAGCTAAATTTTATCTATTTTTATTTAGTATAATCAAAGTGTATGCAGCAAGTATCAAGCACAAGTCTAGTTAAATGGCAAAAATTATCTTCATTGAGGTCTTGAGTTCAAATCTCTGAACAATGCGGAATGAAATTTTCCTCCTAGTTCAAAAAAAAACTGTATCTAACGCAATCTTGGTCTAAGTTAATCATGTTGATTCAACAAATCAACATCTTCGTACTACTTGAGAATTTTGGCGTACTGTTTTGTATTGAGTGTTTATCTGCATCTAATTGTTGAATTTGTGTTTGGAGATTGCAATTTTGTTGCCTATATCTTCTTTCGGGAGTAGCCGAAAAAAAAAAAGGGAACTTGTTGGGCCATTGCCTGTAGCAACTCAACCAACAGAACTAATTGGAAGGAAAAAAAAAATATATAGATCAGCCTAACAAGCCTCTTCTTTTATGAACAAGGAAAGTACAATTAGGAATTTAGAGTATACATCCCACGACACTTTCTTTTATCTCTTTAGTCTCATCCTTTTATCCCCACCATCGAATTACATTTTTATATGCCTAAAGCGATTCCATCCAGTATTCAGACCTTTGGCATGGCAAACCTACTAGCCTTAGCAGCAAGCAGCCAAGAATAATTATAAGCACAATTCCAAACCCTTCTTATTGGCATGAATCTTGCTCATTTTCTCGCCGCTGCTTGCCCTTCTTGTTTGTTTTACTCCATTTTCTGGATGGAATTGAAGGTCTGAGCTGAATTTGAGCTCAAACCCGTGGCAGTAAGGATCTGAATTGAATTTGATTTCACACCCATCTTGCCATCATCAATCTCATTGATCAAATTTTCATCATCATCATCATCATTTGGTGGTCCATATAGTCATAATATCGCTTCTGGAATGCCGAGCTTGCCACTAAGATATAATTGTGTTGGAATCTCACATTTGTGTAGATTAGAAACTGCTTCTGTTTGTGTCAAAGTTAATGAACCTGTCAATGCTAGTAAAGGCTCTATCAAAAATGTTTGATTCTCACTTTTTCTTTCCTTCTCTTGTCTTATTTCTTCTAATAATGATTTACTCGTGTCGATACCTATTATTGAAAAGCAAGAAATTATGTAAAAATTCACAAACCAACAGTAATTATGATTTGTTTGTATATTTACTTTTTATTCTTACCTGAAAGGTATCCACCGTGGACATAACCATTAAATCTTTCACTAGTATGTTCACCAGTAAAGAAAATGCGCCCTACCGGAGCCTGAGCAACACATTGCAACAAATTGTGTTAATATTAGTACATGATCAGAAACACCTAGTAGAAGTTCATTTTCCATATAAAGCTCATTGCAAAAAATTATTGACACAGAAGGATGAAAAGATAAACATGCATGTTTTCCTTCATTGGTTAAAGCATTTTCCACATCTCTAACATTTTCTTTTGATACTTCATAAATTTTTACTAGGAAATGGTATTGTCAGAAATTGAACTTTAATCTTGATCTCATGCACTACAAGGCAGGCACTCAACCCCCCTAAACGCAAAATGGTGCTGAACATTTAAGATGCTATGCAGTGCGAATATAAATTCTAGTACACAAAATAAATGAAGGGTAAATGAGATAACTCACCCTAATATCATGAAGAACTTGGTTATTGGAAATGATGGGGTAATTACTGTAGCTGCCACGCTGGAATTTGTTGTTCCACCAGCGGGGCACCAGAATATCTGTGGCGTTAGGTATATTGGGCCCAAACATGTCTCTAAGAACTTCCATGGCTTCTTTCAATGTCTCATCATCAGATTGTGCCTCAACACGTTTCGATTCACCGTTGGTCAACGTTACAACAAGGATATTTGAACCAGGGTATGCGTTCTCCATGTGCTGATGACACAGCAACAGATCATTAGCCAAGCTTGGACAAAAATATTGCAAGTAAATTTACCAATGATTCAAGTATTTGTTTGATACCATCAGTAATATGAGATTAAGTTCAAAATAATGAAAACGACACTGACAGTGAGCTCTAAGATTGCCTCAATACAAGGCAATTTGAAAGTAATAAAAAAAGTTTGTACCCCTAATCAAGCAGAGAAAAAATAATTTTAGATGCGTTGCTATCCACGAGTAAACAATAATGGCTAGTGCGAGTGAGTGGTTAGCTTAATGCCTACTAATTTTGCCAGCTCTAAGACAATGACAGAAACATAAGGTACATATCATAATGCGTCTCAGCCTTACAACACAAAATAATGCAAGAGATTCATTCAGGTTCCTTATCCCTACAAGAAAGGTAACATATTTTTATGATTTTGTAATCATGTTACCATATTATTATACAAGAAGGTGGCTGCATACTCGTGTGAAAAAGAACAAACAGCAATAGTGAAGAAAAGGTCAAGCCCGGAAAAAAAATATAGCCCCAAAATTGATGTTCCAAACAAAAGGACAAACAAATTGCTTTCTATCAATTATTGCGTTCAGATTGAGCATTTTGGAACCATTTAATTTTCTTCCCGGTGATGAATGATGCATGCTTTGAAAAGATTACTCAATTCAGCATAGGACTTTTTTTTCAAAGCAAATATGATTCTTAGCTGAACACTCGTTATAAGTTTGAGATTGAGATTCTATTGCAGGGTTAACATCTTCTACCTAACAACAAATTGACTTCTTTTGGCAACTAGCTACTAGCTAGTTAAGGTTGTTGTACTCGAAGTTCCGATACTATAATTGAAGGATTTATATAAGTAATATTATACACAGAATAGGAAACACGGCCTTGGAAAATTTTTATTACGAGTAATGCAAATAACAACATCAAAATTGGGTAAAAGAAATTGAGAACCAACCTGCCAGAAAGTATAGTATCCTCTTCGTTCATGGGCATAGATAAAGAACTCTTTGTCAGGACAGCAGGGCCAAAATTTATAAGGGAACTTTAGGAAAATCTTTGTGTATACCATCACATCACATTTCTCTATGGCCTCTGTTTTCCACCTCTGCAGCATTAATTTTTTTTTTCATTTGGTTAATAACTTAGCCAACAAAGTAATATTATCTTACTATCATAGACGACTTCAAACCAGCTAAGCTTTTTTTTTAATCTAGAAACCACAATTTAAAGAGAATAAAAAAAAAGAAGATAAGTATTAGTAGGTACTCTTAATTTTAAAATAATAAAATCCATATTCGTCCGAGTCACTACCAGGAAGATCTGTCATAGAAGTTATCACATTATACACTAGTAATTTGGAGGCCCAAAAATTGCTATAAAGGGACAATCTTCAAAAATTAATAATTTTCGCACCTTATAGAATCAAATATTTCATGCAACAACATATCCTAGAGCACAAATATTAGAAAAATAAAACCATGCTTTTTTTTTTTTTTCTTTTTTTTTTTTTGTCATTGGAAGTGCACTACAGCAAACTTAGGACTGCATCAGCAAACTACCCCACCTAAATGCACAAATAATTGAAACAATCAAAATGCAATATTTGTTTATGTTTGTGTGATGTTAGTTTTTGTTATTTTGCATATTACAGTAGTTCCTTTTTTTAGAGGATGAATAAAAAGAAACATTTTTACCCTAATTACAAGTAGATTGTTAACAAACTTTAGATAGCTAACTGCTTTCCCACATCCAACAAATTGTCATTTGTCCATTTCTCAAATCACATTATCATGTGGGGAAAATACCATGCATAATGGCCATCTTTATTATCCCCTAATTGTTTTTAATAAATTGTTTAACTTAACACCATGAAATGCAGATTAAGATGGAAGTCACTACCCTTGCTCATTGTCAATCCAAAAACTTGGATCATAGCCTTTGAAATCAACTGGTTGGTAATGGTAATATCTATAAAAAATATTTGCAACTTGCAACACTCAAAGAATACACGTGGTGAGCCAACCAAACTGGTTTATCAAAGATGAGTAACCCACCAGTGAGCCTATGGATTACCAATCTGTGGATTGCCATGCAGTGCAACCCATGGTATTTCCTCCATTACTTTCTATAAGACAACAAGACACCTCGAAAATCTGTATCTGGTGTCATGAAAACAGCTCAAGCCTATTTAATAACAACAAGACCTATAGCTGCCATAAATTCCTGACTTCCAACTTAATGATATCTTATACATCTGGGCCATACCTACTCCCCAGAAATTAAAATAAGATCAAAGTGACAAAAAAGAAATATATGGCAACTCCTATTCCTATCCCATAGGGACCCATTTCCCAGGAACTAGGCCCTTATCCCTACAGATTCCACCGTATTTAACTAAAGCAAAGATAGATCATATTTTCCACAACATTGGAACCAAAACAATATTTCTGGTCAGGTTGAATGGTGTTCGTTTAAAAAAAAATAATAATAAAAAAAAAAACATTGAATGGTGAAGATGCGAAGAATGCAAGTGGAACTAACAAAAAGAAAAAGGAAAATCATAATTCTACTTTTTTTTTTAATTTCGAAAACCATGGATTATCATAGGTACAAGAATATGAATTGCACTTAGAAATTTCATTTTGGATAGATATGATTATTTTTTTAAGTTAGGTTACTAAATAAAAACATGGTTAATGCTCAGTTTAGAGGCACCTTGCGTTGGAATGTTTAACTCATTATTGCCATTAACAATTTTTCTTTTTCAAATAATGCCATGGATATTTACACATATAGAGCAAATAACTAGCGTTTCAAAATCATAAAATGAGGATGGTATGGATCCATATTTAAACAAACTTATTCAATGGTGCATTGGTGCTATGAATGGAAGTTAAAATATTAACAGAAAAAAAGGAATAAATAAAGGAAGAGAAAACGTACGGGCAAGGGAGGCCTAAAAGAAATAAGGTCGCTTTGGAGAACACCAATACTAGCTGACAAAATCACATAATTGGCTTCGTAGACGCAACCATCCTCCGTTTTGACAGTAACACCGTTTCTCGAGTGCTGTATTTCCCTAACAACCTGCCCCAAATCCATGCACAAAGTCACCAACTATTAAACTAAACCAAAAATATGTGATAGCCCTTTTAAAAACGTTTGTAGAAATGAGAAATCAGTATTATTATATTGTATTAAAGTCCAAGACAAGTAGACAACAACTAGCCAAATAAGATTCTTCAAAGTCAAACCAAGAGAACATGTGCAATGCAGTATTCTGGCATTGAAATGGTAGAGATTTATTGAAGAAGAATCTATGCAGAGTGGAGGTACAAAGACCCAATTGGCTATTATATGGTATGTTTCCCAAAAACCAGTGTATTATAGCAATTGTAGGGAAAGAGTATCATTGATTTTCTGATTTTGAGAGTAATTGTAGTGAGTGAAGACAAAAACAGAACATTAAATGAAGAAATGGACAAGACTAGCTATTTTCTTGTTCTTATATTGAATTGATATGACATCTCAACTCCTGAGTAGTGGTCTTTGGCCTTAGGCCATTGTTAACATTGTGCAGGTTAGTGCAAAATGGTGAATTAATGGACCTACAGACTCATATAAAGGGATAAAAGGCAAAATGATGGTGAAGATTAAGCCAATTCAATTCATGGCTATATGATTGACATCTGACATGTTGGTGGGTCAAATTTATTGTTTTTGCAGAAATCATCTACTCAAAAAGTTCATTGAAAGTTTGGTTTATAATCATGATTAAAATTGAGCAAGAA
The DNA here is from genome assembly GCA_949673435.1 of Macaranga tanarius. Taxonomy (NCBI): domain Eukaryota; kingdom Viridiplantae; phylum Streptophyta; class Magnoliopsida; order Malpighiales; family Euphorbiaceae; genus Macaranga; species Macaranga tanarius. Next base: position 5,348 of record CATIWO010140708.1, on the reverse strand, counting down.
TAGTCAAAACAGCACTCCTAACGCTCAAAGGCTAATTTCTTAGATTTCAAAAAGATTAGAATTATAATAATATAATGAAGTTTAAAGCAACAAAGTTAATACAAGTCTAATGATGACTCAATCTATAAATAAAATTTCATTGATTTATAATCTAAATTATCCATCATGTCACGTTATTCATGCTAGGAAAAAATAATTTCTGAGCAGATAACACAACACAAGCATCAAGCCAAATTAACCAATCTCAATTATAGACACCCTTAGATAATAATTAGAGAAACAATACAAGAAAAAAATGATTAATGGAAAACAGAAAAGGGCATACAACTTTAATAAAAATGTCATCATCTACTAACCTCAAAAGTGGGTCAATCAATCTCAACAGCAAAAAGATTGCAGTACATGCATACAAAGAACAGTTTTGGAATTTTTTCACAAACTTTTCACTATTCCTTTTTTTTTTTCTTATTTATATATAAAGGTATCTTTCAACTTAATGATAACTTACAATCTTCTTCAAGTTAATAATCACCCCCTACCCCATTTGTAAAAATTTAAAACTGTCCATCTGTTTCCATCTAATGATTGGATAAGCCAATTTTAAAAAGACAAATCATAAACCAACAAAACATAGATTAAAGAAATTAAAAGAGATAAGAAAAAATTTCCCTTTTTTTTTATCTGTTTTGTACCTTGTTAAGTTTCAAACGGTTGTCCAAGATTTTACCCTCAGAGGTAAAAAGGAAATCCTCAGCCATCTTGTATAGTAAATACTCGTACCCTCTTTCGTCTGCAACTAAAAACTCTCTTTCTCCAAAATCAACATAAGTTGATATTGGCTCCACCTCTGTAAACAAATAATTAAAAAAAAAAAAAAACATTTCAAAGACAGAAGAATCAATTCAATCACGTAAACATAAAAATATAACATTATATATATATTGTTTCTTCTTAATTTTCCTAACTTCTTCCGAGAAACAAACAATAAAGCAGAGTGTGAAACAGACCTGCCATCTCAAAATCATGAAGAATGAAGTCAATGGCTAGCTCTATTGGTGTCTTTGGTGAGCTAAAGAAGCACAAAAAGATTTTAACAAAACCATCAGAAAGCTGTAACTATATACATTTATAATAATTAAAGTTGCTTTGAGGTGGGCAAATGCCAGAAGTAACTTTTAAATACTATATAATAATTAACAAAAAATTTACCATGGCGGTTCAAATACTTCACCAACATGGTTTGCTTCTTGGCTTCTCAACTTCATAATAGCTGAGTCCACCGCCTTTTTATAAGAATCTGCAGCCACCACACTTGGAAATATCTTCCCACTGCCACCCAAAAAACCCAAAAAATAAATATTAATAACACCATGTGCCACTAAAATATACAGCCAAATTAAAAGAATTTTCCCGTTTTCTTCTTTTAATAGTACTCTAAATACACACATAATTATAGAAAATAACACAGAAAACACCAAACAACACCGCCATTTTCAGTATCTTTGAAGAAAAAAAAAAACAGAGACAGAGAGAATAAATAAAAGGTGTTTGGTTGATAGGAAAAGAAAAGATTGAAGAAAGTACCTGCGATCATAAATGTTGTAACGAGCATTACTATAATCAGAGAAACAAGTACGGAGACCAGATTGATTAGCAAGTTCCCAAACAGGATTAGATTCTTTACCACCAACACCAGCAATCCAACCAGCACCTAACTCAACCGATACACCGCCAAAATTTTCTTTCTTTATTCTTCCTCCAATACGATCCGACGCTTCTAATATCACCACCTCATCTATTCCATTCTCCGCCAGCACTTTGGCCGCAGATAAACCTACACAAAAATTAACACCAATGTTATTGTTAACGTTATATTTATGTATATATCTATATATGGTTGGTTGTTTTCAAGAATAAAACTTTGTTATAAATGTAAAGGAAAGGTTACCGGAGATGCCGGCGCCGATAATGATGACGGAGGAGAAGGAAGGAGAATCCATTAGAGAGAGAGAGGGGAAGATGATGAAGGGAAGACGAGGAGCGGAGTGTTTGGGTTTGTGTTGTTGTTGTTGTTGTTGGGGAGAGAGGAGGAAATAGCGGGAGGCGGTTTATATAGTTGTGTTTTTTTTTGTTTTTAATTTGGTTTTAATTTTTTTTGGTTTTTGAAATACAAATTACAAAGTTGAGTTTTGATTCTGTTTATATATAGGAAGATTTTACCTTTTTCGTTGTTCCGAGTGGACAGGCGTTGACTCAATGACGCGTAATTCTTAAGTAAAAAGGATATTGTTTTTGGTGTATTTTTCTATTTTTAGAAATATTACGAGTATGGATTAAATTAAAATTTTATATTAATAAAAAATAATTTATTGATGAATTATATGTTAAATTTTTTAAATTACATAAAATTAATTTTATAAATGATTAATAAATTTAGAGTTTTACATTTTAAATTTTTTTCATCCACCAATTTTTTCATTAATTTTTAGTGATAAGTGCAAAAAAAAATATCATATAGTTTAGGGTATTTATACTTTCCGTCATATGATATTTTTTACGATATTTTAATACACTATGAGTTATGTCATTAGTAATTAACAGCTAAAAATACTAACACAATTTATAGATGCTAATATGGTTGCTGATGTATTCAGAAATATGCTCGTGTGACAATTGACTTGTCGGCAGCCATGTCAACATTGTTAAACGGTGTTAGTAATTTTAGTTGTTAATTGCTAGCAGCATAACCATATGGTTTTAAAGTATCGTGAAAAATACCATAGGACTGAAAGTTAAAGTTAGCAATTTAAAGGTATCCCTAAAATACACTAAATTATATGTACTTTTTTTATACTTATCTCTAATTTTTATATATTCATACTAATGCATAGAAATTTAATAAAATTTTACTTTTAATTTTAATTTTTAGTTTTTAATTTTATCAAAAGTTATTATTATTTAGCAATTTTTATTAAAAAAAAATAGTGATTCCAAGCCTAGTAGTAAGGCACCTAATCGGAGGCGCCCCAACCTCAAAGTTTTATACTTTACTCTTTATTTGGTTCAATTTCATTAAAAAATTTATTTTATTTTCAAATAAAATTTAAATAAATTTATTTACAAATAAATTCTAAATTTATTTAAACTGAACACATTTAATCAATAAAACTTAAATTAGTCTTAAACAATTCTACAAAATTAAAAAGTTGGAATTAAAAATAAATTTTATAAAATTTTTAATTAAACCAAACACATTCACTTGAATTTTATAAAATGAATTCTATAAAATTTTGTAAAATTTATTTGAACTAAAAAACCCTTAATAATTAATTTAACTCTATAGTGTTCCAAGAATATTAATTGATACTTCTTATGCTTCTTAACTTGACAAAAACTTCAATTGAAGTGTGTATGTATAAACGTTTGTGGTGGAGGTTTAAAGGTTTTGTTTCTGTTTCAAGATGTTAAGACTTGATTATGGATTATAAATCAAATTCTTATTAAAAATACCAATCTATGTCCTACATTTGATCAAGGCTAAAAATTTTATGTCGAATTGCCTTTACTTTGAAAGGCAATGGACACCAACTATTGTATTTAATCCAGAACATGATAGTGATAATTCTAATTCTTAAATTCAATGCTTTAAATAATTATCACTTTTTTCATATTTAAAACATGATATTCTCTTAACTAAATTGCAAAACAATCCAACTTGCAATATATTTTACTTCAATGTTCTTTTATGCAAGTACAGAGAAACAACTAGCAAATTGCTAAGCATCTTCTTAATGTAAATTATTTTGTTTTATTCTTTAAACTTAGGGACATTTTTTTTAATTCATCTCTTTAGTAAAAATGAATGACATTTGAAATTATTTATCCAGCTAAATGAGTTTTAAAATGCTTTTTTATAATTAATTTTTAGATACTAAGTATCATTTTAAAAATTTTTCTATTATGACAAAAATAAACTTAATTTGCATATTTTATTTTATTAATTTGCTTTCCATTTCACATCTTAATCCAAAACATATGAAGGATATTAAATGTTAAATTCATTTCAAATACACTATTTGATTAATTTTATAGTTTTATTTTTCTAAAACCAAAATTTTATAGTTTGTATTTGATACAAAAAATTTAAGAATTCTAAATAGAATTATTTTCAAGTAAAATGAAATTTTTAATAAATTTGAATCAAACTTAATATAAATGATAAATTAAGAAATAAAATTATTTTATACTTTTGATCAACTATCTTGGTTTAATTTTTCTTTTCATTTTGGTCACTTAAACTTCCTTAAATTTATCCTAATATATATTTTTGTTTCATAAATAAACAATTTTGGTCTTAAATTCTTTTTTTTTTTTAAGGAATTTTGGTCTTAAATTCTTGGTCTTTAAAGAATTTGCTAGACTCCGCATTTTACTCATTACTTATAAAAAATTAATTTTTCGTTATATTTGGTTCATAGCATTTAAAATTTGACTCTACATATTTTCAACTCTAAAATGTTAAATTTAATAAGATTTAAGTTATGTTAATTTCTCAAAATTATATAATATTTATCAATAATATAAGGATAAATATTAATTCTAAAATACTATATGAACTTAAGTATATATTAGACAAATTTTTAGGAATATTTTAGAAATGGTTTAACCATTAATTTCATTCATTATTTCTATAAAAATTTCTTCACTTTCAAGTTCATTAACTTCAAAAAGCAAAGCTTCTCAGCCCTGACCGACAATTCACACGACATTTAATTCAGAAGAAGCAAGCCCCACGTGAAATTATTTAAGTTCACACGTGTGGCCTGAATTCGGCGCTATTATAATGGTTGTCAAATTTTGATTGGGTTAGACACTGACAGGTCAACATATCGTATTTTCAGTTTGTTGACTCAATATTGAATGGCTGTGATTTAATCTTATTCTGGTCCGCGATGCTCCAGATTGGCAACTGACTGTTATTGCTGTAATCTCTCGTGCAAACATGAATATAAACAAGGATAAGTACAATTTTGTATCATGTGGTTTCACTTTTTGTCAAAATTAGTTATATGATTTTTTGACATTTAAGTTTTTTGACATTTAAGTAACATGTGTTTAATAATATATTACATTTTAATACTCTTCTAACAATTATTGCTAAAAACATATGCATTAATGTTAAAATAATACAGGTTTTTAATGCTAAAATCATACAATAAGTGATATATCATTCAACTAACTATAATAAACTCACAACAAATCAAATTTAAATGTATTTTTAATTTTTTATGAATAAAAAAAAATAATTTTTAAAATAAATTTATAATATTTTTAAAAATAACCAATTG
>CATIWO010140618.1:0-17260 GCA_949673435.1 Macaranga tanarius | reverse complement strand
TGTTCCTTTGGGAAGCCCCGGTACAGGAAACATATACAGAAAAGAGTAGGGAGAGGAGTTTGAGCACAATAAAATAATTCAAGTTTTCTGATGTGCCAGATCCTACTAGAGGCAAGCACAGAGCATACTTAAGTTAAAACAGAATTAAACTTAAGAAAGTTTGAAAAATAGGAACGAGCCAGTGGTATGCTCCAGACAGGAGTCGTTCAGACAAAAATCATATATGTTCCTTTGGGAAGCCCCGGTACAGGAAACATATACAGAAAAGAGTAGGGAGAGGAGTTTGAGCACAATAAAATAATTCAAGTTTTCTGATGTGCCAGATCCTACTAGAGGCAAGCACAGAGCATACTTAGTTTAAAACAGAAATTAAAATAAAACAAAGTTTGAGGCTAAAATAATACCTTTATAAATTTATTATAAGGGATACAATTGTAGCCAACGGTTACAAGTTTGAGTAAAGGGTGAAAGGAAACAAAGGGTTATCTTACAATCATTCAATACTGATGTTTGATTACAGAAAGAAAAGAAGAAAAGATCTAGTCTATTTCTTTCTGAAAATGTTTCTTCAGGATTATGTAATCTCCGGATGTAGTCCCCCTTTCAGAAGACAAGCGAGTCTTTATATAGGCATATATATATATATATATATATATATATATATATATATATATTATGAAAGTATTGAATGGTGAATTGTAAATGTTGGCACATGTGTTGTGCAAACCACATGAAGTGGTTTAGTTGTTATTATTATGAGAATATTGAAATATTGATTGAGATTGTGTTTGTGATGTAATGTGAATAAAGCCACTAGATGTGGTATGGAATGACATATATTACTGTGAGAAATGTGATACATATGCATATTAATTGATGTGAGGTGTACGTGTGATAGTGGAGACTGAGCTGGGCTGAGAGCCTCCACTGATTGTGAGAACTGAGACTGAGCTGGGCAGAGAGTCTTAGAAATGGCCATTTATATGTGAAAGATATGAAATTGTGAGGATAAAGCCTAAGTGGCTATATGTAAGAAAATATGTGACGATGATTCCGATCGGAAAACTAACTTGCATAAACATGCATTGTGCATTATGATATATATATATATATATATATATATATATATATATATTGATGGTGAGTTGTGAATGTAAGGATTGTGGTTGTGGTTCCTTGACTTGATGTGATTTAGTGTATATGTGCACTAATATATGAGTTGTGATGTCTAGATATATTTTATGGATGGGTTGAAATGTTGTGCTTTGGTATATATATGAGGTACCAATAATGATGTTTTGATGTTTGAAGATTTTTTTGTGATGTTTGAAATATTGCTCAAGTTGTTAGACATGGCCATGTTGTGTTGAAATATTGCCGTGCATATGCAGGTTTTGAATTTAGGATTTAGATATGGCCATGCTGATTTTGAGCATGGGCATACAGGGGGGCGCACGCCCATGCGTGTCCAGAAGGAAAATGTGTTGGATCAGGCACGACCATATGCATTTTTGGCATGGCTGTGCGGTTCCAGGAAGAAAATTCACCAAATCAGGCATGGGCATGCGCATGGCCGTGCAGGGGCAGAATGGTAAAAATATGTAACAAATATGGGCATACGCATGGGCATGTCGGCTTCTTGCTGAATTTTCTTATAGTGGTTTTGTAGCTAGTTTCTTTTGTATATTTTCTTAATTAGTTCTTGAGAAGACTTTTATGTATGATTTTATTATCAATTACTTATTGAGTCGCAAGCTCATTCCTTTGTAATTGTGGTTTTTAGGATTCAGATAGTTAGACTAGCTTGTGGTGCGTATTTGATAGAGCTTGAGGGTGTCTTCCTTGGAAGCTGAGGTGGGTCAAAGCAAGCTTGGTATCAACATCTCCATCCACATAAGTATTCATCACCATAACATATGGACAATTTTATAATTAAGTATATTGTGTTTACTATAAACATCATGTAAAAGTTGTATAAGTATTTTCAATGTATCAAACATTTAGTTTTATATATATATATATACACTTATATTTTACAAAAGTTTTAGCATTTTCACGTGTATGATTTATAATTAGACACTTGTATGTGGTACCTAGAGGTGGTCTCAATACCCACAAGAAAATAACATTTGAATTCGATATCCCATATACAATTAGAACCCATTGTTTTTTTTTTATCTGAACCACTAGTATTCATAACTCATTGAACTCTTACTAATCAAGTTCGATTTGGGTAGAATCATAAGTGTAACATCTGTGTCATTGAACCGGATTAATTTAAGTTAATAATAATTATATACATTTAATTTGATGATATTAGATTAAGATTATTACGAGTAACAATTGTCATAAAGAATATAGAAATAAAGGAGTTAAATTAAATAGAAATTGAAGGAATGAAATTGAAAAGAAGGTATGGATATAATTAAAATGAATGAGAATAAATGAAGTTAGGAGGAAAGGAAGGAAATAGTGAGGTCAAAGTGGAATTTCGGGAGATTTTTGTTGGATTGCTACAGAGAAAGGTATGGAAGGAGGAGAGAGGAAGAAGAAAAAGAAGACGAGGAAGAAAAAGAGAAGGAAAAAGGGAGAAAAAAGTATCTGAAGCTTGGAAAGGAGAAGAATCCGAATTTCAGCAAGGAAAACAAGAATCAACAGGAGAAATTGATGAGTGGATTAATTAAACAAAGTTTTTATTTATATTTGGTGTTCAAATATTTTTAGAGAAGTTTTGAATATTGTTTGGATTTTAAGACTAGATCTAGACTTAATTGTGATGTTTTTGAGTTGCATATGAGTTAAATGTTGACTTATATTTGTTATACAAATATTTAGTGTGATTAATTATGGAAAATCTGGAATTTTTGTTGAAATTTTGTTGCTGATATCGAACCAGAGGGCGCAAAGGCGGCGCCTCTTCGTAGAGGCAGAGCTTGCGCACCTCGAATGCGGATGCCTCCACAGTAGGTGGGTGGCACCTTCGCATCGGCAAGTCAGTGCCTCTGCAATGGGAAGGCAGACGCCTCTACTTGGGATGGCGGTGCCTCTGCTTAATGAGGGCGGCGCCCCTGTGCAGAAGAGGTGCCTCTGTAACCTATAATGACCCTATTTTGACTGTTTTTGTTTCAATTAAAGCGTAACCATGAACCGAACCCTAGAATAACATACTAGAACAATTGAAATATTAAAAAATAAGTTAAATTCTTAAGTATTTTTTTGTGATAGTATGTTGAACTATATGACGTATAAGGTGTATGGAGTCTCAAACAAAGAGACTAAATTACCATATGGATAATTAACGTTGGAAGTAAATAAATGATTGATAAAGAACATCAAAATGGCAAAGTTATGTCTTTACAATGAATGTGAATATTATACAAGCTTGCTAATTGATCAACACTTGAATTTGGATAGTCGAGATGCGCAACGTTGCTTAAGGAGGACCTAACTTTCGGCACCGGTTAAATCACGGGACCCCGTAATATATCAAATCAAAGTTGGCTCAAAGATCTATAATACCTTTATTAAGGGAACCCGATGAACCCCGTTTTGATCATTTAGGCCTTCGTTTGGGTCTTCAAAGTTTTAGTTGCATTTATAGTCTTAAGTGTGTATGACACTAAGAGTTAGAGATCCTCTATATGAGACATAGCAGATTTGGATAGTTGTGTACAGTCGAAGCTAAGGGCCGAATACATATACTACCAAGGTTTAAATCCACGTCAGAGACATGGTAGGTATGGTAAGTGTGTATAGTCGTGGCTTGGGGCCGGACACACTTGTTACCATGTAAATGTGATTGGTAAATGTGTATAGTCATTGCATGGGGCCGGATACATATGTTACCATATAAATGCAAGATGGTTCATATGTATAATCGTTGCCTGGGGCCAGATACTTATATTATAAGTATATCCAATGCCTGGGGCCGGATACATATGGTAAATGTGCATGGTGTATGTCTGGGACCAAATGCATATATTATCTTATCAATTACGATGGTAAGTGTATAGCCGCTTCCGGGGGCTGGGTACACGTTACTTCAAATAGAAAGTTGGGAGTATGCATAGCCGTTGCTAAGGGCCGGGTGCATATTATACTCGAGATATATGTATAGCTAATGCCTGGGGCCATATACATATATCGAGTTACCTGAACACTTGAGTTATCATTAGTTTAAGTGCTGATCACACTTAAGCAGCATTATCGTAGCCAGTTGTGTACTGATTTATATCATTTGAAATTTAGTAGATTGTGAATCATAGCATGGTGGAGATTAAGGTATTATGGATAATGTGTACTTTGACGATGCTCTTATTATGAGCTTGGTTATGATGGTTTAAGTGTATTATCCAAGTATGCTTATTTAATTTATCGGGCTTTTAATATATTCCCTAAAATAGGAAAGATTCATTCATGATTGAGATTAGGATAATAAAGGTATAGAGCAAGTTGATTCACTTTATTTAGTAAACTTATTTGTGAAATTATGTGATTTTGAGCCTTTATTGCTTTTATAAAAGAAAAGAGAATTTCTATGGTCGATGATTTAAGAAGTGCTTTTATGCAATTATAATTTGAATATATGAGTTATTTAAATATGAAAAGATGTTTTAAATTTAGTTGATTATTATTAATGTAATTAATGGAAATATTGTTAAGAGATTTTCTCATGATAAAGTTTCAAGTATATTTTTATCCATTCACTAGGTAATTTTCGTACGAAATTACTCACACTCTTTTATTTTAAAATTTCAGTATAGGTTTTTAATATCTGCTTAGCTAGTAGCTGAGGGATGACAGTGCAGTGGGTCACGCCGATATAGAAGATGGTTAAGATGGAGATTTATAGAAGTATTAGAGAATGACATTAGAATTTCCGTGTAATAATATGTCAAACTCAAGATGTATAAAGGGATGTATTTATGGTTTAGTGGCACTAAAGTAAATAAATAAATATATTTTGTATATAAAGAGATATTATTGTTGTTAAAAGATCTTTTACTATCATTAATTCCTTAGTTATGTGTACTAATATAGTTAATGGTAGTCGAGGCATTTCAACAAGAGTTCTGACTAGTCTAATTTGACCCACATAGTACCGTAAAAGTGACAAAATCTTTCAACAACTATTTAATGTGATTGTGTATATTACAACTCAAACTTTAACTAATCAATTGTTCTTGATTTAAATGCATAACACTACCAAATAAAATGTAAAAAACAGATGATGGTGGCTTAGTGTCTAGCCATTCAACACAATCAAGTTTCAAGAAATCACCTTTGACTTAAGAATTACAAGCATTAGGATCATGATCTTAATTTATGCAATGGGCCAACAAGTTTTATATATAAGATAAAGCTTGGACATGTATTGTATTAGATCATGCTCTAAATCTTGAAATGTTTCTATTTCCATTAAGATACATAAATATTTTTCAAGATTCTTGAACTGACCCAAAATGGCTCTTCTTAAGTAAAGGTAAGGAGTATAATGCAAGTGTAACACCTGCCCTTTTTATACGAATTTAAAACGTATATATTGCATTTTATGCATGTGAGATAGTGGACTCCTTTTTAAGTTAAAGAGTATACATAAGTGGTAGAAAGAGGTTAGATTATAAGATAAGTTTAGAGTTAGTTATAGCAATAGAAAATTTTGGGCTATTGCGGATTAAATCCATTTCATTAAGGAGCTAGAGAGATTTTGTAGAGATATTTGGATATATAGATAATGATAGTATTATTATATTGTTATATTGTGATAAATATAGATTTATTCATTGGTTTAGCAATGATTAAAGAAGACTTTAGGGGAAGTATTTAGTGTGAGACCCGTAACACGTGGCCTCAAACTCATTACAAAAGTGTTCTATTTAGAAAGAAAATAAATTTCTTTCAAGGTACACAACAATATGCCATGCACCTTCATATACATCACAACAAAACACATACCTATTCAAAAATGTGGCTTAAAACCAATGGAGTATAAACTTTTATAATAATGTATAAAATTCAAGTGATAAAAATAAACTTAAAAACTATTAAAACTATTCGTTTGTGAGTCTAGTTTCATTTCCAATTTGAATCACTCAATTTGGAAATGTACATAATTAGTTATGAGGTTTTGAAGACCTAAACGTCATGCATGGCAGATTGCAAATTAAAGTGACCAATAAAATGTTTGACCATTTTTTACTATTTTAGAAGTGGAATTTTGGAATTTTTAAAACATAAAAGTTATATATTACTCTTCAAAGTTTCCATATCTTTAAACCACATCTCATTTGGAGTTGTGTAGCTTAAGTTATGGTCAAAATACAGAGACCCAATTGCGTAGAGGCTGGCGCTCGCCACCCATTGGCGATCGCTAGTGGAAACTCGCAGCCACTAGGGGCTGGCGCTCGCCAGTGACTGGGGGCAGCCTCCCTAACACATGCCTAAATCACCCCAAATCAATCCCAACACTTATCCCATGCATATGAACTTCTAAAATATTAATTTTTCACACATTTTGAAGAAGAAAAACAACCAACAAGATATATATACATTCAACCATATTCAAAATCCATTAACAAGTGTTGTATAACAACACTTTCAAATACATAACTCATCTCTATACAATCAACACTTGTTTACATACTTCATGATATAATCTTACATAACATTTACAACATTTGCATAATCAAATATTCACCCATTTCAACCAAAATGATATGCAAGGATGCATGATGATGAAGATGGAGGATGGATTGCCAATAACACACCTCAAGCTCCCCAAGGTTCTTGCTACACAACTTTTATCCAAGATCCCTAACTTTAGCTAACTATTTTCTGAAAAATAGTTGCAAAGGGGTGAGCTTGCAACTCAATAAGCAATTACTAATATAATAATATATATATCACTTCTCAAGAACTAATTAAGTGATACATATATATAGCAAGCATTTAATTTTCCAAAATATCCAATCTTATACTAAACATAAAACATTCATATACCATTTAGAAACCAATCATATATTATTTATAAACATCACATAAATTGGTTTTCGAACTCATTCAATTAATGACACAACAAAATTCAGTTTCCGGCCCGAACCACCTCACATGCACATTTCACACAAGTGGTCACATACTGAGACTATCCACCAGGCTCAGTCCTAGTTTCACAACCTCGCATTCTCACATAAAATTTCGGGTAGCTATCCTCCAGGCTCAGCTTGCCCACCTCACATTTTCATTCTTTTTCCATGTGACCACTACTGGAACTATCCTCCAGGTTCAGTTCTAAATTTCACAATCAGTGAAGACTTAACACCAGTCTCAGCCCCACTATCACACATTTACCTCACCAATGTTCATTCAATTCATAACATGTTTGATTTCACATTTCCACATTCTTTCTCACTTCATAACACATGCACATCACATTTCAATCACCCCAACATACTCAATTCACAAACCAACAATTCACATAATGTATATTCTCAATTCATACCACATCACAAATTCATGCCAAGTCACACATAGCATTGTATTTCCTATATTCAAAAGAACTAACATACATATCATTATATTAATAGCTACTTACTCTATGGCTTTAACTCCTTCAAAATAAAGCTTTTCTATTAATTTCCACCACCTTTATCCTTATCAATGCCTACATAACAATCATACAATAATACCACATCATAAACAAGATTCTAGTACTTAAACTCAACTAAATGCAACTATGTGCAACTAGGAGCCATTCCATACTTTGAGTTCAACGTGCCCCAATGTGTCCTACACAAGTGAAAAAATCATGAAATTTCTACTGAAGCTCTATGTAAATGAGTCTACAACAAATTTCAATTAGAATTTCTCAATTTGGACATGCATAAGTTTAAATATGCATTTTTAACTAAAATCGGGCAAAATAGAGTTGTCACTTGAGCACAGAAATGTCAAGGTGAATTACTCAACCTAAATAGCAGAATTTCGACTTCCTTAAAACATAAGAGTTGTAGTAGACATCCTGAAGTTTCTAGAAAATCAAACCACACTCAATTTGGAGCACCACAACTCTAGATATAGCAAAAATAATAAGACTAAAAAGCAGAGCATACAGAACCCGAATTATGCAACCCAAAATGATGCAACTACAACAAATAAAAACACAATTCACATTCTTCTTCAATAAATTCGTCAAAGGCCTTGCAATAATAGAAAAATCTTATATAAATCTATAGTAATATCTAGCTAACCCTAAACAACTCCGAATCTCTGTCACATTTCTAGGTGCTTTCCACTCCATAATAGCCTTAATCTTTGATGGGTCAGGTTTCACTCCCTCCTTCGAGAAAACATGCCCAAGAAATGCAATTTTCTTTATCCAAAACTCACATTTGTTGAATGTGGCATATAATTGTTGCTCCCTCAAAATCTATAAAGTGGTTCGAAGATGTTGTTCATGCACCTCTTTGCTTGAAGAATAGATAAGAATGTTATCAATGAAGACAATCATAAACTGATCTAAATACTGTTGAAATATCTTGTTCATCAATGACATGAATGCAGTTGGTGCATTCGTCAAACCAAAAGGCATCACCAAAAACTCATAATGCCCGTATTTAGTCCGAAATGCAGTCTTAGGAATTGAAGTTTTGGCCACCCGGAGTTGCCAATATCCCGATCTCAAATCTATCTTAGAAAATATTGTGGCATCTTTCAACTGATCAAGAAGATCATCAATTCTCGGCAACGGGTACTTGTTCTTTACCGTGATTCTGTTTAACTGCCGGTAGTCAATGAACAAACGCATGCTACCATCCTTTTTCTTTACAAATAAAATCGGAGCTCCCCAGGGTGATATGCTTGGTTTAATGAACCCTTTCTCTAATAACTCTTCTAATTTATTTTTCAACTCTTTTAACTCTGTTGGTGCCATTCTATACGGAGTAATTGATATCAACGCTGCTCCAGGAATAGTTTTAATCTCAAAGTTAACTTCCTGATATAGTGGTAATCCTAGCAATTTATCTAGAAACACATCTGGAAAATCTCTAACTACAGGTGCCTCTCCTACTCCCGAACTAACTTTGGTTGTATCCATAACACTAGCCAAATAAACTTCACATCCCTCTCTAATCAAATGAATAGCCATCACTGCTAAAATTAAACAAGCAGGCACAATTTTTCTTTCACCTACCAAAACTATTTTCTTCCTCATTAAATCTATATTCACCTTTTTAGTGTAATAATCTACAATGGTATGGTGTTTAGCTAACCAATCCATACCCAAAATGACATCGAACTCATCTAGTTTAATAACTATCAAGTCCGCATACAAACTCTCACCACCTACTTGTATAGGGCATTCTCTCATAATTAAACTCACCACTACAATACCCCCATTAGGAATAGAGACACATAAGCTATATTTTAAGGGTTCAATGGTTCTATGCACTCTCAAAGCAAATTCAAAAGATACAAAGGAACAAGTTGATCCTGGGTCTATTAATACAAGTGCATCATGGTCAAAGATAGGGAATATACCAGTGACCACATTTGGAGTAGCAGGAGCTTCTTGCCTAGTGATGGCATAAACCCTTGCTTGGCCTTGAGATGGACCAGCAGATCCTGCTTGAGTTGAAGTGCCAGCTTCACCTCCTCTACCACCTCGACCTCTTCCTCGACTAACAGTGGGTATATTCTCTCCATCACTACTTTGGACTGTCATCTGAGATCCTTCTCCGCTTCTCTTTGCCGGATAATCTCTAATGAAATGGTCATACTGATCACAATTGAAACATGCACCTGGTCTTAAGTTCCAACATTCACCCGAGTGATATCTTCCATATCTATTACACATTAGGGTTGATGAGCCACTCATCAATCTACTTTGTCCCTTTCGTCCATCAAATCTTATAAATCCCCGCCCAAACGATCCTCCTCTAGACTGGTTAGATCGGCTCATACCTCTTCCTCTAAAATTGTCCTGTTGAAAACTGGAGCTTCTATAGGATGAACTACCACTAGTTCGAGTCAGAGTAGTAAATGAGCCAGTAGTCTTCTTCTTTTTAGCCTCTACCTCATTCCTCTCAATGATCATCTCCTCGACTCTCAAAGAAGTCTCCAACACCTCTCTATATATTGGTGTCTTGATTTCAATCTTCTCTCGAATCTCAAGATTCAGACCCCTCTCAAACTTATTCCTCTTTAACTTATCAGTGGTTATCTCCTCCGGAGCATACTTGGATAATCTTATAAACTGCACTTCATAATCAGCTATGGATAGATCACCTTATTTTAACTCTAGAAACTCTATCTTTTTTCTTTCCTGGTATACTTCCAGTGTATACTTCTCAGTAAACTCTCTCAAAAATTCCTCCCAAGTTAGGGTCAAGGGTACATTCTTACTCCCCGGTATCGTTTCCGACCAATCTAGAGCATCTTGCTCAAATAAAGAAATGGCGTAGCTCACCCTCTTCTCGGTGGTACAATCAAATCTATCTAAGATTCTCTCAGTGCTCCTAAGCCATTCTTCAGCAACTGCGGGGTCAGTGGTACCCACAAAGGCTTTTGCACCCTGCTTCTTAATCTTCTCATAAGTCTCATCTATCACATTCTCTACTGGTGGTTGACCTATATTCCTCATCATCTGAACAAACTCCTACATAAAAGGATATACAGTAAGTGGAGGAACTTGGGGTTGAGGTTGAGCTTGTTCAAGGCCATAAACTGACTCTGACGATTCTTCGGTGTCAACTCGAAGTGTTTGGTGCTCATCTATCCTAAGATATGCAACGCATATCAATGACATAATTCCTAAAAATTATGCATGAGATGTTATAAATGCATTCAAGTATCATGTCCTAAAGGAATCTAATTCTCGCTCTGATACCACTTAATGTAGCACCCTCAAGTACCACATACAGTACCATATAAACATGAATCAAAAGAAGAAACAACACATGGCATGATAAATTTTTTTTTTACAAGATATATTCATATATATATAATTTAAGTTGATACATTAAAAATACTTGAATATATATTTTACAAGATGTTAGAAAAATATACACATGAAATTCATTACAAAATGACTCTAATGCTATGATAATGAATGCTCAAGAGGATGGAGTAGTTGACACTAAGCTTTCTTGACCCACCTGAGCTTCTAAGAAGTCACCCTCAGGCTCTACCAAATCACACCACAAGCTATTCTAACTATCGGGGTCCTGAAAACCACAATTACAAAGGAATGAGCTTACGACTCAATAAGTAATTGATAATACATGCAATAAATAAAACTTCTCAAGAACTAAATTCAATTTAAATTAAAGCACTAAAATTCAGGCTACACGGTCTGGAACATGGCCGTGTTCCAGCCCGAGTTTGCCTCAGTCCCAAACACACTCTCATACACGGCTAGGAACATGCCTGTATTCTTACCCGTGTGTGTCTCAGTCTAAAATATACAAGTCATCAACTTGATACACGGCCATGTACATGCCCGTGTACGAGACCATGTAGTTCTCGGTCTAAAATCATTAATTCACACTGAATTTAGATACGCCCGTATACCTCTCAGGACACGTCCGTGTACCTCTCGGTCTAAAATACCCAATTTCATAAATTGATACATGGCCATATACACACCCATGTGCTAGACCATGTAGTTCTCGATTTTAAAATTCCCATTTGGCACATGGCCATATTCCAACTCCAAACCAACCGTGTTCTCACACATGGCTCGAGACACGCCCGTGTCTCAACCTGTGTCTCGATACACAGTCTAGGACACACTCGTGTCTCAACCTATTTCCACAATCTAAAAGCATATTTCTACATTTAACAAGTAATTCATCACATTTCTCAATTCATCAATCTCATAATAAAACTACATTAACAACATTCAACACCTTATATACATGTGGAATGCAACAATGCATACTTATGCTTGTTAGTTATCCGGTTGGAGCTCTCAACACATGTCATATACATTTCATATAAGCTCACTTTTCTTGATCATATTTCTTTTTCATATATGCGTGGCCATTCCTGAGACTCTCTGCCCAGCTCAGTCTCAGATCTCACATGTATATCTATATATTTCACACGAATGGCCACATCTGAGACTCTCTGCCTAACTCAGTCTCAGATCGTGGAGCTCAATCTTCACACACATTTTTCCTCATATTTTCTCACATCATTCAATATGTATGTGCATTAATCATTTTACAACAATATGTCAACTCATACCACTTCAAGTGGCTTTCACAATCAATACCACCTCAAGTGGTTTGCACTCAAAGTGCCAATATTCATAACTTACCATAAGCATTTAATACTTATATAACTCATTCTTGCCATAGTGAAAGGCATACACAAACAAACATAATTAAACAATTATAGTTACTATAGAATTAATATAAGTAAGCATTGTATTAATAATTACTTATCTTAAAGCTTCAACTCCTCAACAAGCAAAGCTTCCCCTTATAAAATAGGGTCTTCTCCACCTCTTCCACTTCCTACACCCAATTACATACCAATTTAACACTCAAGCATAGCAATTCACTTTAGACATTATAAAGTGCAACTAAATACTCCTAACTCAAAATAACCTAAAGATATATACACTAATCCAAAAACCCCTAAATTGCTACCAAAGCTAAGGTTTTAAGTTTACTTCTAATTCTAATTAGAATCACTCAATTTAGATAAGTAGAGAATTAATTATAGATTTTTGAATTAATTAGACTAAAACAAAGCATTAACATGAGCACTGAAATATCCAGCCCTAATTGATTCTCTAAACAACGAAATCAATCAAAACTCAAAACATAAAAGTTATAGAGGACACTCTGAAATTTCCAGAGAATCTAACTTTACTTAAATCAGAGCTCTATAGCTCAGGATATGGTAAGAACAAAATGACTAAAAAATAGAGGAAATCATACCCGAGATTGCAACTAAGAAAAACTCAACTCAACTAATTCAACAACACAAGAAAACTTACCAAATAATGCTTCAATACATAAAAGACCCTCTAAAGCTTCCTAAGGAAATAAATTGCTCACTTGAATTAGCTCTCAAATTCTCCAAAAATCACTCTTAAACTCACTCTTTTTCTTCCTCTAAAAAATCTCTACAAATTCAACACTATACTACACACACATATCAATTAAATATTTATATAAATACAAACCACTAATCATAAAATGCCAATTGCCCCCTCCAAAGTCTTCCTAAAATGATTACATTTTAAATACATATTTATCACTTAAACAATAATAATAATACTAATATAATAATAACAATAATAATATATTTTAATAAAATATACTCAAATATCATCACAAATAACCAACTAACTCCTTAATGAAGTAGGCCTAATGCACAACACCCCCATAACTTGATATTGTTACAACTAACTCCAAACTTGCCGTTCAATTTGGTTCCTCTCTACAACTACATGCTCAACTTCAACTTATACTAAGTCCACTGTCACATATGCAATAAATGTAGTACATACGTCATGATTATGCATAAAAAAGGGCAGGTGTTATACCCAACCCCACCAGTACATATATTAGAAGATCACATCCTCGACCTACCTAACTTGAGCACTGTTGAGGCCAAGTATTACTTTTATTTTATCCCTAATCTATTACAAAGTCTTACGACATAGGATATTTAAAACTCACATTATCAATACATATATCTATTATAAAATAATCACTCTAAAGTTATTCTTCAACTTTATATATAAGACTTGCATTACAACTATTGAATGCAACATGTTAAGACCTATAACATATCTATTACTAAATATTCTACATAGCATTACTCTTGAGGATTTTCGCTGCATCTACTTCACTTATCCAGCTATACTCCAGACTATCTTCCAGGCAGCTACTCTCAATAACTTGCTATTCAGGAAAAATAATTTATAAAAAGGAGTGGTGAGTATTTTCAAAAGAAAATACTCAGTGAGTGAATAGAGTACAATAAGGTGTATTTTAATAATATCATAGCAAGGATTCCAAAGAAGTATATATGAATGCCACAAAGTAATTTAACAGTTTAAAATAACATTGAGCAGTGCGTTTAGCAAAAATATGCATAAAATAATTCTTGGATTTAAAATCACGAATAATTATTATGTTATCGAAATAATATTTACTTTTATCATTTCGGATCATATATTTCAATTAATAAATTTTAACTGAGATTCACAATCATTTTCCTTTAATCGCTTATTGCGAGTTTTCGTTACTTCATAATTTAGCAGAGACTTAGACTTATATTTCACTATACTTTTCCCATCATTCAACACATCTTAAAAAGAAATAATGCGTACGACCCAGTCGTATTAGCCATCTCGGCTTTTTTTTGAATTCATGCTCCATATGATAATTATTATTTTTCCAATGTGAATTTGATGTATTCACATTAACCTCAGAGCACTGCACCATATGTATAAGTAGATATCAGCATAGCTCACACTAATACCACACCAAAGGCTATCACAATTAATCATCAATAGTGTGTTGACCTGGCCACTAAAGGTTGCGCCAATAAATCCCAAAGAAAATGTCACAATAAGGCCTTATCATATTCACAATGCTCACATAGAGCCAAATTACATTTCCATTAATTCCTCATGAATGTCAAACCTTAAGTAAAAAATGTATCTGGCCCCAGACAGCGGTTATACGTATATCCTAAGAATGGTTTTACATCTACAAGGTAAGATGTATACCCGACCCTAGGCATCGGCTGTACTCATCTACCAACCTTGCCATGTCTCCGATATGGACTTACTATCTCTTGGTACTATATATGCTGGTGCTCATCGCTATATAATTCTTTTAAGGTTCTCGGTTATTCGTGTATTATTTTTATTTTCTCATGTTTGATCACTACAAAAAACAGCCGATTTAGCAACGGAATTTAGCGATGGATTATAATCGTCGCAAAATAGCGACGGACTAGTGACGGAATTATGAACTTAGCGACAAAATATTTTTAAAAATATAAATAAATTTAACTTAGCGACGGAATTTAAATTCCGTCGCTAAGTTAGCGATGGATTTACAAATCCGTCGCTAATATAGCGAGGGAATTAGAATCTGTCGCTATTTTAGCGACGGAATTGTAAATCCGTCGCTAAGCTAGCGACGGAATAGTATTTCCGTCGCTAATCTAACGACGGAAATGGGGCTATTTACCAAATTGTGGTTCAAAATTTCCAAAATTCCCTTTTTGTGGTTGTTTTTCAAAAAATTCCAACTTTTGTGGTTGTTTTTTAAAAAAATTCCAAATTTGTGGTTCGGTTTGACTGAAAAAAAAAATTTGACTTTTTTTAGGGGCCATTTCACCTGTGGGAGTGGCGAAATGGCCCCTTGGCCATTTCACCTGTGGGAGTGGCGAAATGGCCCCTTGGCCATTTCGCCTGTGGGACTGGCGAAATGCCTTGACCGAACCGACCCGATCGGTTCGGTCGGTTACCGATTCGGTTTGGTTTAATTTCACTTTTTAAAAATATATAACCGACTGGTTTGGTTTGATTTCGGTTTTCAAATTTCGGAAAAAAATGCCACGACAATGAGAAAATTACATGAATTTTTTTGACCCAAGCTGTGTTGGAAATGGATGTCGGAACAGTAATTTGATGAATAGTAAAATAGTAACTTTTTGTACAATTTTGCATGTTACTATTCATGTATTACAAAAGAATTATGATATTTTATACAATCAAACAAAAATCGAGCCAAACTAGTCAGTTATATATTTTTAAAACCGAAATTAAATCAAACCGAATCAGTAACCGACCGAACCGATCGAGTCGGTTCGGTTCGGTCAAGGCATTTCGCCAGTCCCACAGGCGAAATGACTTGGCCATTTCGCCTGTGGGACTGGCGAAATGGCCCTGAAATGGCCAAGGGGCCATTTCGCCACTCCCACAGGCGAAATGGCCCCTAAAAAAAATCAAAAAAAATTTTCGGTCAAACCGAACCATAAATTTGGATTTTTTTAAAAAAACAACCACAAAAGTTGAAATTTTTTGAAAAACAACCACAAAAGGGGAATTTTAGAAATTTTGAACCACAATTTAGTAAATAGCCCCTCCATTCAGGAGTAATGGTGGCTGTTTCCATTTCATATAGATGCAATTTCTTCTGCAACCAACTCTGCTTGCTGAGACAGACAGAAAACAATTGCCACCCACAAACAATCACTATACAACAAAAATGGTTTATAACAACAATCATCAAATGTTACAAAAAAATTAAAAAAATGTTATTATAGATTTATACCAATAATTTTTACAAATGTTGTTTAAATGTTACTTAATCCAGTGTGGCAATATGTTAAAGTAACATTTTAAAATTTATTGGTATTCATTTTTTGCAATACTAATATTAATTTATTGTGACATTCTTTTTTTTTTATTATAAATAGATTTATTTAACTAACATTTAATAAATATTACAATAGATTATTAAATGTCATTATAATACATTATTGCAATATGTAAAAAATAATATTATAAAATATTAATTCTATATTTATTAAATTTTAGATTCAAAAATTTTATAATTATTAATTAAAATTTTTAGTTTTTATTTAATTTGACAAATTTATTTATTAATATTTAATAATTTATTGCAATATTTGTACGGATGGTGGTTTATTGAAAACGAAAATTTTATTATTCCATTTTAATATTTATTATTACTTGTAAAATTTAAAATTGTGTATATTTTCTTTGAAAAATGATATTAGAAAAAAAAAACCACACACACAATGGTATTGGAAACAAAATTTATTTAATTCCTATATGTAATACTAAAGTTTAAATTAAATACAACTAACATTTAGGAAATTAATACAACTCAATAAAATGTAAAAAAAAATAATAAGTACAACTTCAAAGTAATTATATAATCTAAATATCTAAATCTATTTTCTATAACATGATTTTCTCAAATGTTTTTTGAAATTTCAGCCTTCACTTGATAAATAATCTTCTTCTTTGTTGTCTTTCTTGACATTAAACTTTTTATCTAAATTCACATTCAAAGATGAAACCTGCATAAAATTAAATAAGAAAAATATATAAACATTAGCAAACAGTGAGAAAAATAAAATGACAAATAAGAAAACAATCTAATAATCAAACAAATACTATCATCGCTCATAGAAGTTATTAAATACATGTCAATAATCATTTTAAAAATTCTTATACTAAGTTAATGTAACAACA
>CATIWO010140616.1:0-23916 GCA_949673435.1 Macaranga tanarius | reverse complement strand
TTTTTTATTAAACTTAGGTATGAATTATGCAAATGCAAGGACGAGTCTCAAATTCCACACTTTAAGATGTGTCTGCAAGAGAGTTGGTTGCTAGAGTAATAAAGTTTGCTGGCATAGATAGAAAGTCTTTAAATTTAGATTTATGTTAGAACAAAATAATTGTATTTACCAAGTTAGAAGTTTTCCAAGTCTATCCATTTCTTTATTATAGGACGCTTATGCTACATCTGGTCCAAATAAAAATTTATAAGTAAATGTTTATATTTGATGTGTTAAATAAATATCATTAAGCGGAAGGCTGAGTAGTCAAATAATATAACTCTATTCAAGGCATCAATAGGGTTAAGTGATCGATTTTTGCCTCCCATTTCCAGTTAAAAATATAAAAATATAAAAATTGATATCATAATTGAAATAAATAAGAATATAATTTAATATTTTGTTTTTTTAAAAAATAATTTGTATATATTCTAAAACTAAAACATAGAGAAATTTTTTTTATGAAGTTTGAATTAATTATAACTAATTTTGTAAATTATATGAGGTAAAATTTTAATTAAATTATTATTAATATATAATATATAACATTTAAACTTATAAATAAATTTTATAATTTTTTTAGAAATTTATTTATATCAAAGTAATGTTAGAAATTTGTGAAATTGAGTTGCAAAGAATTAGGTGAAATAGGAAGTTTTTTTTTTGGAGGTAAAATAAGTGCTTTTCTTTGAGCTGTCACGCGTTTTTTACTTTTGATGAAATTGGAAAATAGAAACAAAAGAAAACAAAATAAGGGGAAAAAAAGGAGAGCCTGAAGTGGGCTGGCCAACGTCGGTGGGGTCCCACCTATTATGGTTCCTTTTTGGTTCTTGCATATATATTGAAAAATAGATAGTGCAACTAAGCACTCTCGTTTGGTTTTGGGTATTTAATTTGATTGATTGGCGCATCTCACCTTCTCTGGAATTGACGGCCTAGATT
Organism: Macaranga tanarius; assembly: GCA_949673435.1. Lineage (NCBI taxonomy): Eukaryota > Viridiplantae > Streptophyta > Magnoliopsida > Malpighiales > Euphorbiaceae > Macaranga > Macaranga tanarius. Next base: position 22,935 of record CATIWO010140616.1, on the reverse strand, counting down.
GCAAATTTGCAATCACTTAAAAGGAAAAATTTCCACTGCTTTTCTACACTTGAAGGTTTTTATTTTCGTTTCTATTAATAATTATTAGATTATATAATTTACATATCAAACAAGGAATTATCTGGGGCCCGCTAGATTAATCGCGTCACATGATAGGTTAGAATAATAAATTTGATGATTTAGATCTCTTTGCTTAAAAAATAATTAAAAAATGAAAAAGAAATGGATCCATGTACATTAGTAGCAGGTTGTTTTTGTTTTGTTTTGTTATTTTAACTACTTACTAGTAGCTAGTGGGTCATACATGTGGTATGGTTGTGGTAGCATGTTTGTGAATTGGTTTATTTATTTCGATTCAATGTTTCTTTTTTCCTTGTGAAAGTATTTTGGGCGGGCCAAACTCTCTACACGCACCTTATCTTAGTTGATGAGCAATTTATATAATCCTCTAGAAAATTTTTAGAGATAAAAATAATATAAAAATTATGACATCATTTTTGTTTCAATATTATATAAATATACCAAGTGATGTAATATTCAGTTAACTACAATAAATTTATAAAAAAATGAATCAAAAATAATTTTTAAAATATAAAAATTTAAATAGTTAGATTAATGATTAATCACATGTAAAATAATTTTATTATTGAAATTTGATATCATATTTATCTTTTATGACAAATCATTATTATATTTGATGGAAAATTAAAGTGTAAAAAGTATTTACCTGTAAAATTAAGTGCATAAGAAATTATAGGATTATTTTTATCACAAATCAAAATTATAAAGATTAAAATTATATTTAATTGTCAAAATATATTTAATAATTTTTTTGAGAAAAATATTTTTAATCATTTTGAAATACATTTGAATCATAAAGTAAAGTATAAGGAGTCAAATTGTAAATGAACCATCTAAATTATATTTTCTAGTATTCCAAATATAAAATTTAGAAGTGGGCCATTATTTTTGTTTCGGATTTTCTTTTAAATTCCTGGGGAGAATAATTGAATCTTGCAAGAAAATTGTCCGGAAGTCATGTACAATAATTGTTAGAATTTACTAGGACAAATTTTCTTACCCAACGTTCGTGATAATTGATATGTCTATTTCCACATACCACTATTAAATATTTTCTTCGAACATGAAAGGAAAAAGAAATTGAAGCAAGAATTTTGATAGAGCAATTGTTATTTTCGTAAAAGTAGTTAAATTTATATATTTTTCTAGTTGTCTATTTTTTTTCTTTAATTGTAGTTACAATTTTCTTTTGTCAATCAATTAATTTATGAATTATGCTTTTGTTACCGAAAATTAATGACGGAATTAAATTTACTTAAGTGAGGAAGTTTTAGACATACGACAAAATGGATGCTCTTCCTATGGGCGCTAGGTAGTCAGAAACATACAAAAGAAAGAAACAGCTTTCAGTTCTGAATACATGTGAATTTTTAGACATTTACAGCTACCTACCTGTCAGCTGGCAAATGTTTTTTTTCCTAAAGTTCAACAAAATTACATAATTAATGTCATGGTAAAATGAAAATAAATTCTTAAGTCTATCTTCAACAGCCAAATGCAAAAAGTTACCAATCTAATTGAGGTTTTTATTCGATGGCTTGATATTCATTATTCAACATCTTAAATAGTTAAAAGAAAAAACATCTTAAAAAATTATTTTGAAAAGTGTTTTAATATTTTTGTTTACTTTTTGAGTAGTGAGGAAGGGTTTCAATATGATGCTATTTTCTAAAATAATTTTCTAACCATATTGTTTCAAAAAAAAATTTATAACCATACTAAAACAACAATTTACTTTTCATATTTATTATTGTAATTTATTTGTTTAAGCAAAGGAAATAAATTATTATAAGAAATATTTCTTCAGTACATATATGTATGAGCATCGGTCGGTTCAGTTTAAAAATGCTTAAAATCGAATCTATTTCGGTGCAAAATTGAACCGAATCGAACCAGTGATTGAATTGAACTGAATTGGTTCGGTTTAGTTTTGACTTTTTTCATTTTTTGCAATTTTAAACCCATTTCATTTATATAATTTTGCAATATTCTAATAAGATTTATAAAATCTAATCATGCTAATTTTTTATATTTATTTTATTTATTAATTTTTTAGAAAATCAAATGAACCGATTCTCTAAAATATATTTAAATATTTTTTGTTAATGTTTTTTTGGTATTAAATAATTTTATTAAGAGTTTTATGTATTTAGAAACTAATATTATTAATATTAAACCAATCAAACCGAACTATAAATAGATATAAAATTTTAAAATGTATTATAGAGTCGGTTCAGTTTAATATATTTTTTTACTATAAAAACCGAACTGAACTTATTTCGGTTCGGTTTAAATTGAATTAGTATATTTTATTATTGAAACCGCACCGAACCAGTTGGTTCGGTTCAGTTTTTCGGTTATTTTTGCTCGCCCCTATATGTATCTACATAAATAAAATTTTTCACTTAAGTTTAAATTAGGAAATTTGTTATTTATTTTGTGTGTATTAAAAGTTATTATATCAATAATTATACTTAAACTAGAACTATCTAATCATGTCTAATTTTATTTGTATACACATATATATACCGTACTAAGCGTATATTATAAGAGAAGCTTTTGCGTTAAAAAAGGAAAAAGTTTCAATTTACTCTTAGGCTTTACTTGGTTGGTTGTAATAGAATGGAATGTAATGAGTAAAGTAATGAAATTAAGAATGCAATGAAATGAAATGTATTTATCATTTCATTACCATGCTTGGTTACATGAGTTTTAAAATAAAATGTAATGTAATTATTATTAAATTCTTATACTTGGTTATACTATTTTCATATAATGGGATGATGAGAAAAAATAAAGAGAAAATAAAAAAAAGAAAGAAAAAAGAGAGATAAAAAAATAAAGAGAATAAAAAATAAAAAAAAGAAAAAAAGAGAAAAAAATAAAAAAATAGGAAAATAAAAAAAGAGTAAGAAAAAAAAAGGAAAAAAAAAAGAGGAATAGTAAAAAAATAAGAAAAAATAAAAAATAAATTAAAATAAAAAATGGGGCATGTAATGAGGAATACATAGATTTTTTAAGGATTGTCAAATATGGCTTTAAAAGTAATAAGGATTACCTATGTAATTTTCATTACATTAAAATAAAAATAAAAAATTCTACCAAGCATAATAATGAATTATGTAATGTAATAGGCATTCCATTACAATGTCCATTACATCTAACTAAGCAATGCTTTAATGTTCATTGCAAGACTCAGTTAGGTCCTACATCTATTTTTCTAGTTTAAAAACAAACCTAACATCACTTAATTGGATCATCTAACCCTTTTTGAAAAGCTTGACATTTAAAAAAATTATAGAATAGTCCCTAAATTTATTTTTCCATTAAAATATTTCAAATTTTAAATTTTAAATTTTAAGAGATTTTTTATTAATAATATAATTTTTAAGAAAAATTATTATATTTAATTATCAATTTTTAAATTAAATTTTATGTATTAAAATAATTAAATTAAAAACAAAACTTTAAATTAAAGTGATATATAAACTCTGTTTTAAATTAGTTAAACAAAAAAAAAAAGCATGAAAATAATTAAATGTTTGGAGAATAAAGGCTCCTCTTTACTCCTCTATGCCTCTTTTTGCTAATGCTATATTATTATTGAAATGCTTAATTCCTTTTTGTCTCTTTTTGCTAATGTTATATTATTAATAAAATATTTAATATTGGAATTTGTAAATATTAGTTCGGTTGCAATAAATTAATTTTTAAAATTTTATTTTAATTAACTATATATATATATATATATATATATATATATTAAAAATAAAAATTAGTTTCACTTTCATTTAATTTTTAAAATTTATTTATCTTAGTTTACACATAATTTAGTTTAAAAAATCAATAATTAAGTATAAAATGATTAAAAAAATTATATTACTAATAGAAAACAAAGGACAATTTTATCTAATGAGATTTAAAATTTTAATTTTTTTAATAGAAAAATAATTTCATTGATTATATTATAAAATTTTTAGATGTTAAAATCTTTTGGAAGGGGTGAAACGACCCAACTTAGTAATGTTGTGTTTATTTTTAAGCCAAAGAATAAATGAAAGACATAATTGAGCCTCACACTAAATATTAGGGGCTTCTCAAAAATTAGCTAACTTGAACACATTCTTGTAAATACACATTCAATTTTACCTTTAGAGGGAAAAAAAAAAAAATTCATCAAAATTGATATAGTTTGCTAGTTTTACATTAGGCTCTTACTATGATACACATGTCTATATCTATAGAAATGGTTGTTTATATTTAAATTTAAATTAGAAAAATTATTGCCTACTCCTGATATATTACAAACATATATCAATATTTATAATTAAATAAAAATTAATCTACCGATTTTTAATTTTATTTATATAGATATACATACTGAAAAATGATTCAATTAGGCTCTTTAAATTGAACCTGCTATTACATTAGCAAGGTTATAATTGATGGTGAATTTCATTAGTACTATCCATTGCCTCTCTTACCTGTAAAGCAGTCACTGTCACACTTCTTTCTCAGTAGGGTGAGAGTAAGGCCTAATAGGATTGGGAGAACTTGTTAATCTCCTATGTTTTCTTATACTAATATTTTGTCTTGATTCCCACACTAATCTCCTATGTTTTCTTATACTAATATTTTGTCTTCATTCCCACACTAAGATTTTTCAGTGAGGCAAAGTGCATACGAATGCTTGCTTTGTTGTCTCAAGTCAGCTCAAAAGTTAACCATCATTCGACTTATGATAATTTCACAGGGACAAATCTAGCATGGAAGAAGAGACCCAAGTGATCTCAGGAGTTGCAGTAATGAAGACTGATACCGAGGATAAAGCTGATCCTATCAAGGCAAGTTTTAGACAAAAATGAAAATCCCATTTTGCTGTAATTATGCAAAAAGATTGATAATTAAATTGAATTAAAGATGATTTTTTTCTGAACATTGATCCTTTTTACATTACAGGCAACAAATGGAGACTTGCAACAGGTAGAAAAAGAAGGAAGGAAAGAAGAGGACGAGACTGACTGTGAATTCATAAAGGTAGAGAAGGAATTGCTTGATGTGAAGGATGCCTCTCATAAAGTCGAGGCAGTGACTGAACAGGATGAAAAGCCATCAACATTGGAAAGAAGTTTAAGCAGTTCAACAAGGGAACTATTGGAAGCTCAAGAGATTGCTAAGGAACTTGAACTTGAATTGAGAAGAGTAGCTGAATCATTAAAGCATTCTGAATCTGAAAATACTAAGTTGAAGGAAGAAGTCTTACTTGCAAAGGAGAAGTTGGAAGAAAGCGAAAAGAAGTATGAGGGGCTCGAAGTTATTAACAAGAAATTGCAAGAGCATAGAACTGAATCTGAGGAGAAATACAGTTCACAGCTCAACTCTTTGCAAGAGGCTCTGCAAGCTCAAGACACGAAGCACAAGGAATTGATTGAAGTGAAGGAATCATTTAATGGTCTCAGCCTTGAGCTTGAAAACTCCAGAAAGAAGATGCAAGAATTGGAACAAGAGCTGCAATTTTCTGCAGGTGAGGTGAAAAGGTTTGAAGACTTGCACAAACAAAGTGGTTCTCATGCTGAATCTGAGACACAAAGGGCTATGGAATTTGAGAGGCTGCTTGAGGCGGCAAAAATAAGTGCAAAAGAAATGGAAGATCAGATGGCTTCCCTTCAAAAGGAAGTTCAGGGCCTCAATGAGAAGATTGCAGAAAACCAGAAAATTGAAGAAGCCCTTAAGAGCACGACGACAGAACTTTCGGCAGTTACTGAAGAACTGACACTTGTAAAATCACAACTGCTGGACATGGAGCAAAGAGTCTCTTCAAAGGAGGCTCTTATAAGTGAACTAACACAAGAATTGGAGATGAAGAAAGCTTCAGAATCTCAGTTGAAGGAAGATGCCTTGGCATTGGAGGGTTTGATAAGTGCAGCCAACGAAGATCTTCAAGCAAAGGTTTCTGAGTTGGAAGCCATCAAGTTGAAGCTACAGGAGGAGGTTAATGCAAGGGAATCGGTTGAAGCCAAGTTTCAAAATCAGGAAGCAGAGGTCTCAACAGTGCATCAAGAATTGGAAAAAGTAATAAAAGAAAAAGAAGTTCTTGAATCAACTGTGACAGATCTTACTAGTAATGTGGCACTACTGAAAGAATCATGCAGTGACCTTGAGGACAAGTTGAAGGTTTCAGATGAGAATTTCTCTAAAGCAGATTTTCTTTTGTCCCAAGCTTTATCAAACAATGCAGACCTTGAACAGAAATTGAAGTCTCTGGAAGAGCTTCACAATGAGTCAGGAGCTGCTGCAGCATCTGCTACTCAAAAGAATTTGGAGCTCGAGGATTTAATACGAGGTTCAAATGAGGAAGCAGAAAATGCAAAATTCCAACTGAGAGAGCTTGAGACACGTTTTATTGCAGCAGAGCAGAGGAATGTAGAGCTTGAGCAACAGTTGAATTTGGTTGAATTAAAAAGCAGTGATGCTGAGAGAGAAGCAAGAGAACTGTCAGTTAAAGTAACTGAACTCAGTACCGTGTTGAAAGAATTGGAGGAAGACAAAAAATGGTTGAGTGACCAGATGCAGGAATACCAGGAGAAGATAACCTACCTTGAGTCTTCTCTAAATCAGTCATATTCACGGAGTGCAGAGCTAGAGCAGGAGCTAAGAACTGTCACTGAGAAGTCTGCTGAACACGAGGACCGAGCAAATATGAACCACCAGCGCAGCCTTGAACTTGAAGATTTGTTCCAGATGTCTCATTCCAAAGTGGAGGATGCTAGCAAAAAGGTGAATGAGTTGGAGTTGTTGCTTGAAGCAGAGAAGTACAGAATTCAGGAACTAGAAGAGCAGATCAACACATTGGAAAAGAAATGTGCAGATGCAGAAGCAGAGTCCAACAAATACTTTAATAAGTCATCTGAACTTTCATCTGAGCTTGAGGCTTTCCAAGCCAGGGTATCAAGCCTTGAAATTGCACTGCAAACAGCCAATGAAAAGGAAAGGGAGCTGACAGACTGCCTCAATTCCGTAACTAATGAAAAGAAAAGCTTAGAAGATGCATCAAGCAGTTCCACAGAGAAGCTGGCTGAAGCTGAGAATCTTGTGGAAGTCTTGCGCAATGAGTTAAATGTGTTGCAAGAGAAGTTGGGGTCCATCGAAAATGATCTAAATGCTGCTGGACTGAGAGAAAGCGATGTGATGTTGAAGCTCAGGTCTGCTGAGGAGCAACTAGAGCAACAAGAAAAGTTATTAGAGCAAGCTAGTGCAAGAAAATCAGAGCTTGAAACATTGCATGAATCACTTACTAGGGACTCAGAAATCAAACTTCAAGAAGCTATATCAAACTTCACCAACAAAGATTCAGAGGCAAAATTACTTGTTGAAAAACTAAAGAGTCTCGAAGACCAAGTGAAGTCATATGAAGACCAGGTAGCAGAAGCAGCCGGAAAGTCTGCATTTTTGAAGGAAGAATTGGATTTGTGTTTGCTAAAAGTGGCTTCTTTGGAAACCTCAAATGAAGAACTCAAAAAGCAGATCTTGGAAGCAGAAAATAAGGCTTCCAATGCCCTAGCAGAAAATGAACTCTTAGTTGAAACAAACAATCAGCTCAAAAGTAAGGTTGATGAGTTTCAAGATTTGCTAAATGCTGCAGTTTCTGAGAGGGATTCCTCCGCACAACAACTTACTTCTCACATGAGCACCATCACAGAAATATCAGAAAAGCACTCTAGGGCCTTAGAACTTCATTCTGCAACTGAGGTCCAGAAGTTACAAGCAGAAACAGAGTTACAAGAGGCCATCCAGAGATTGACTCAGAAAGACTTTGAAACCAAAGATCTGAATGAGAAGCTTAATGCACATGAAGGGCAGATAAAATTCTATGAAGAACAAGCTCGTGAAGCATCTGCAATTGCTGAAACCCGAAAATTTGAGCTGGAAGAGACTCACCTAAAATTAAAACATTTGGAAAGTATTGTTGAGGAACTGCAAACCAAGTCGAGTCACTTTGAAAAAGAGAGTGGAGGACTAGCTGAGGTAAATTTGAAGCTCACCCAGGAATTAGCATCCTATGAGTCCAAACTGAGTGAGTTAGAGGCAAAACTATCTGCTGCCCATTCTGAGAAGGATGAAACCGCGGAACAGCTTCACACTTCGAAAAAGGCCATAGAAGCTCTAACTCAGCAGCTTACGGACGATGGAAAGAGACTACAATCTCAGGTTTGATAAAATCCTTTTTGACATATTGGTAAAATCATGATTGCTGATTTAGTTGGTATAATCTTCTGATTCAATATTCTGTCCTTTTGCAGATATCTTCCATTATGGAAGAGAACAACATGCTTAATGACACGTATCAAAATGCAAAGAAGGAACTTCAATCTGTGATCTTCCAGCTTGAAGAGCAACTGAAAGAGCAGAAAACAAATGAAGATTCCCTAAAATCTGAGATTGAAAATCTCAAGGCTGATATGGCTGAGAAATCTTCATTGCACACCCATCTCAATGAGCTTGAAGAAAAATTGGCAACAGCTGAAGCTCGATTGAAACAAAAGGTATTTGCATCTTCCAAAGTATTTGAATGCTTAGTGAAACATATTAAAATGAAAACTGCTGAAGGAAAAAATCAAAATGCAAATTTTTGAACCTCAATAAAGTATCGCTATCTTGGGCTGTATTGGAATTATCAAATGCCAGTATCCCATGCCTATGAATTGCATTCCTTCCCTTTGTACTTGTATATTGATCCTATGGTTTTCAAAATGACTGCTCTGAAGTTTTTCTTTTATGACCAATCAAACAGGAGGAAGCAGAGTCTCAAAAAGATCTAGAAAAAGAAGCAGCTCTGAGGAAATCCTTTGACGACCTTGAAACTAAGAAAAAAGAAATCATAGTTCTGGATAACCAAGTAAAGAATCTTGAGCAGAAATTGCAACTGGCTAATGCAAAATTGTTGGAAAAGGTCAGTTCATGTGCATTTATACTGCATTTTTCATTTTGGGCGCATTTACTCACCCACACGAGTGTCCATATTAACATAAATATAGAGCCAGATCATGTAATGTTTGAATATGTTGGGTTCTTCACTGCATTGGTCTTGATACCCAATAGTGCGTATCATCTGCGGGATAAATTATTACGACTGCTGCGTTTTTCAATGATACTGGTCCCAAAATGTTAATTGTTCACAATAAAATCACTTAAGTCCTGTACAAAATCTACTGGATATAAGCATTCAGTTCAAGGCTGATATTCATAGGGAAAAAATAATAATTAGATGATTTTTGTGTCAAATCTCATTAGAATTAGATGAAGATACCTTAATCCTAATAAGATGTTACAATTTGGTGATCTTATTGTGACAAATTAAGATTCCATGACCACTAAATAAATTATCCTTCACCTGGAAACTCCAACATGACAAAGGGTTCACTTGTAAAATTTCTAAGGCCTTTTTCATGGCCTCCTATTGATTTGAAGACATAGAAGAATAAAAAATCATTTCTCTCCATTATCTTTAAAATGGAAGCATCTTCTAGTATTAATGAAATGATAAAAATTTATTGTTGCAGGGTGATGAGAGCAATCTAGCTGAACATAAGGATGGAACAGAGATCAAATCCAGAGACATTGGAACAACGTTTTCAACTCCAACGAAAAGGAAGAGTAAGAAAAAGTCAGAGGCCACATCTGCCCAAGCCTCAACCTCTTCTGAGACGGGTGCTCAAACTGCAGAGGTTTCTGCTATGCACTTAAAGTTCATTTTGGGTGCGGCCCTTGTGTCTGTCATCATTGGCATAATTCTGGGAAAGCGCTATTAGTTTTGGTCTTGTTTATTTTGGCTTGCTATATATTCAGAATTTTGCTTTCCTATATTATCATATTTCATTTTTACATTCCTATTTTTGGTCTTCAAATCCCTTGCTTTGTGTAAGCTCATGCCAGCAAACTTGAAAGTTTTGTGTATTTACTTCTAGATTAGGTCTTTGAAACGGTCAGGGCTTTTTTTTTCCCGGTGTTATCCCTTTCCCGAATGCATAGCAAAGAATGTTTGATTCATGTAATATATAAGTTTAATTGACTATATTGCGAATGGGAAATATTTTATCTTATTCCTTGATGACGCTTTTTAACTTCCCAGCACTCAAGGCATTGTTAGCGGGCACAGTTTATACAGGGTTTTAATGTTGCAAAATTATAACCTTGATAAGACTACAAATGAGCCTTAGCTACTTTTAAATTAATAAAAAATGATTCAGTGAGAAGCTCATCTAACCTTTGCTAATCAAAGAAAATTGAGTCATTGCTGATTGAAGTGAATGAATAATACTTTCCAATGTTAAAAGTAATAATAGAAAAAGAGTGCATGAGCCAAGCTCAAGCCTATTTGCAAAGCTTGTTCAAAAAAATCAATAAAAGGTTGAGCAAAATAAAACCTGCCTCACTTATAAGCTTGAGAGCAGCTCATTATAAGTTGGCTCTGGTTTAGAATTGTCAGCTGGAATGACACATAATTAGGCTCTCTAATCATGGATTAGAACTAATTTGTGATGTCATAAAGGTTTTTAAGTGCAAAATAGATACCTTGAAACCTGTATCTTCATGGCTGAGTCCCCTAAAAGTTCATTGCAAGGCTCCTTTAGTGATGAGAATAAAGTGACAATACTTTACCAGAATTATCAGCATTCACAGGCTCCAATACAAAAGGCTAGATTTCCACTTTCATTTAGCAATAGCTTCAGTTTTGGACACCTCAAATAAGATTGTTTTGTTGGTTTTAGTGAAACAAACATACTTATCCTAATCAAACTAAAGCAACATTAGAAACTTAAATAATTTAAAGTTCTAAAATATTGAAGTTTTCATATTTTCATCTTCACAGAACACTGTAGTAGGCCCTAGTTTTGGCTTCCAACGTAGATAACTTCAATACCTTTTTGAAGTGTGGTTGTCATACAAAACAGTCAGTCTGCAATATGTCCACTGAGTTGCTAAGTCATTCCTATGTTCTCACTTAAATTCCTTCAGTCCTTCGAAAATCTCAATGTCAGCAAACCCTGCAAATTGAACGATGCTTGTAATTAACTTAAAGTTTTGCTGTTATGAAAACTTCAAAATCCAGTAACTGCAATTAGTAATTACCGACACCCAAGTCTTCAATTTCATCAACTGCAGATCCTACTTGCATGTTGTTAACAAAAGAAGGAACTAGAGACATCCAATCTGCACTCTCATAGTCTTCCGAACTAAATTCATTTTGCATGATCCAGTCTTCCACAACACTAATATTGTCAAATGATACAGGGTCCAGAGAAACCTGGTTTTTATTTTCAACCCTACATTGAAGTCAATTAGCAATGCAGCAATATCTTTCCACCCCACATATCAAAAAACCAAATCTAATTATCTTTACAAGCTATTGTTTGCTACTTACAATTCTTTGAGACGCAAATTGTACTGCACAAAGACAATGTCACTGAGTCGTTTCCGCTCCAGGCAGTTTCTAGTGGCCTGTACCTTTCCGAAAGGAATATGATTGCGTGTACACCCAACTGAACTACAAGTCTGACTGAGAATACGAAGAGCCAGACGTGCCAAATTTGGACAGCCTCCACCATATGTAGACCACCATTCAGCTAAACACAGGTATGCTTAAAGAAATCAGCTAAACATAAATTTAATGTCATATGAAAAACATTTTGGAAAATAAAATCAAATTGCAAGGGCCAAAGTTGTAGGACATTCTCAAAGATTAAATGTCATCCAATGTTTGATGTGGTCATAACCATCACAAATAGGACCAACATGCTAGCAGTCTCCAAAGCAGACCAGGCACATGCAAAGTTCCATCAAGTTTAGTGTCAATTGAACTTACAAGTATCACCTGTATTGATAGAGACATCACTACTGTGTTTGTTTTTACCACTTTATTACATGCATGTGTGAAGTATATAGGAAAGTCTTTGTAGACTTCCCCCCAGAGAAAATAATATATTTTTCCAAAACATAACAAAAAGCAGAGGGTCAGCAGAATAGCAACTGCAATTAATAACCAAAATTATAAACGAATCCTCACCAGGAAGCAGAGTTTCTCTCGATCTAATTGCCATTTTCCTTCCAAGATCCCCAACAGCATTCTTGTACACGTTTAATTCTTTCACAATTTTATCTTGGATTTCTATATCAGGAACCAATCTCTCTATGCAGTCAAACACCCTTGAGAAGATCTCATTATGCACTTCTCCTCCAATGCTATAAAAGAATTTGGGGTTAAGGAAGAAACCTGCAACATGGATGGGAGGATGCTGGCGTTGATCCCACCTATGATCTATAATATTCCAGTAGACCATGTAATCCTCTCTCTTAACAAGTTCTCTCTTAATTGTTTCCTTTGCTCGATATATTCCTGCAAAAATATATCCCATTGCAGCTTTCTTTTTACCGCAAGCTATTCCTAGAACTCGTAAGAGTGGACTTGTTAAACGAATTATCAAGATGCATGAGGACCAAAATGACCGATTACTTATAATATCTAACATTGCCAATCCTCCAAGTTGCTTCGCATATGGGCAGTCCATCCACTCCTGTGAAGTAATCATAGTTTGCAAATTGAGTTTAAAATCAGCCATCCTTTGCAACATTGTAAAGTTAGTAGCAGAACGAGTTAGGCCCTGCTGCACAATGTCTTTGCCATAAGTAAACCTTCTCATCAGATTCAGGACTGCACTATTATTGTAGACAAATCTTGTGACAGATCTAGCCTGTTCAATTAGTGCATTTATCCACTCGAGTTTTCCAAAGTCCTCTAGTATCAAATCGATACAATGAGCTGCACAAGGAGCCCAATACAGAGAAGGAAAAGCATCCATCAGCCTTCTTCCAGCAGTAATGTAATGATCATCACCATTTGTAATCACCTGCAAAACATTACCAGGTCCAACTTCTTCCACCACCTGCTTAAGCAACAAATATAAACCATCTGGAGAATAAATGATGTGTGATGCATCCATAGATTTCAAGAACACAGTTCCTTGAGAACAATTCACCAGAAAATTTAGTAATATTGTACCACTTTCAGAGTTCCATTCTTCAACCAAGATAGAACAACCAATCCTAGCCCACATTGTCCTACATTGATCAATGTCATTCTTTGTTTCCTCAACTAACCTTTTCAGTATCCAGCCACGAAGGTCATGATTTGAGGGAGCTGCTACCCCCAATGCTCCAGAAGAAAGCATATCAATCAGCTGTTGAAAATAAATAGAATCTAATGCATCAAAATTTGCTCCTATATCATACAAGAACCTCCCTATTGTTGTGTGAATCAGATTGTCTGTTGGTTTCAAAGGTACAGCACTTATAGGTTCAGCACGATCAACATTCGCTGAAGAAGCTTTACCTCTTCCCCTCTTCCTTGTGTCCTCATTTCCTTGATTTATCAATTCTGCTTCTTCCGGAGAAAAATTTGAATTAAAATCAACTGAAATGGGATCTCCATTATCCTCATCATCATCAAAATTATTAGCAAATATACCAGCATCATTAGCAACAGGAGGTGAATCAACTTTAACCACATCCTCATCAACCACTTTCTGTTTCTTCTTTTGTTTCCCTACAGCCTCATGTAAACATTGTTCCATCAAAAGTTGAACATCAGGAGGAACTCGATTACAAATAGGAGCGGCTCCTTTTCGACCAGCAAGATGCTCCTTGAATCTATGAATGCCGCCACCCTTAAATACCTTAGCGCAATAATTACACTTAATTTGGACCTTTTCACCATTTTTAGAACTTTGACAATGTTTCCACGCCACATCCTTCTTATGGCGGGAAACAGGCACCAGTTGTTCTTCATGAGAATCAAAGTCATCACTATCAGGTACATGTACCCGTTCTCGAGTCATTTTCTGTCGTTTTTGATTCGTCTTCAGCCTACTACTCTGCCTATTACTCTGTTTAGCTGAAGAAGCATCAAGAGTTTGCTCCATCAAAACACGAACATCAGCTGGAACCATTTGACAAACTGGCCCTCCGCGTTTTCTACCAGCAAGATGTTCTTTAAATCTAAAAATTCCACCACCCTTAAAGAGTTTACTACAATACATACACTTTATGTGTACTTTTCCACCTTCTTTTATCATTTCACAATACTTCCATCCCGAGTCATGTTTATGCCCTAAACTTGGTGACTCCATTCTTCCAATTGTCTACATAAACATGTGGGTGAGTAGAATTCTTTCTTTAAGCCATGAAACAAAGGATACCCAATACAGACATAGACACAACCTTGCTAATCACACACAGACATAGACCATAATAACTCCACTTTGAACATGAAGTTGAGCAAGAAAGAAACACAGAAAATATGGTAACTTTTTAAGAATAAATAAAAACCAAAAAAGGGCGAACCGGTTAGGGCAGAGCCGCGAGAGTTGATTGAATTGAGCCAATTGGTTATGGGGTCACCGGTGATCTGAGTATTGGTAGTGGTAGAAGAAGAAAAACCCAAGCAAATAGCATTGGATGGGAGGTTGGTTGGGTCGCCGTTTAAACCAGCAGCTGATGTGAATTTCGGGCGAACCAAAAATTGGGTCTGGTTCTGTATTTAGGTTAGATTAGGTTAGGTTTCAGTATTTTTATGATGGGGAAAGGGTTGTTGGCTTACATTTCTCATTTTAACCCCTGAATTTTCTGTTAGCATTGTAAATCAACCTTAAGTGTGTGTTTGATATAAATCAATTTTATAAAATTTTATGATATTTATTTGTAAATTTAAGTAAGTGTGTTAGTTTAGATGAAAATTTTATACAATTTATTTTCAAATTAATTTTTTAATTTTTTAAAATTGCTTATTATTAAATCCAATTTTAGAAAAGTTATTAGAATTTTTAAATGAATTTTTTATAAAATATTTATTTAATTAAATGTATTTTATTAATTAAAATTTATTTTCAAATTAATTCATTTTAAAATTTATTTAGAAATCAAATGAATTTCTTAATAAAATTAAAAAAAATAGGGTAAATAATTGTTTTTGTTAAATTAAATAATTTCTTATCACGATTTTAACCTTTTTAATCAAATAGATCCATATTAATTTTTTTTTAAATAATTTATAGCCGTAAAGATAAATTTTAAAAAATAATTTTTTGTTAAATAGTTTTTCATTATTAATTTATTTATGTAGGAAAAATGCAAAAAACATCTTTACTTTTTTTTGAAAGCTCATTCAATACCCAATGTAATTAACTTATAAATTTTTTTAAAATTGGATAAATAAGTTTCAGCTACCAACAATGTTGTTTTTCTATCATTAGTAGCCTACTTTTTTTTTTTTTTTTTGAGGGAATCATTAGTAGCCTACTTCAAATGAAAACAAATTTAAAAAATATTTATGTTTTTTACTTATATGAAAAAATAAAATAAATATAAAGTATTAAAATCATTATATAATAAAAAAATCTCTTTTTTTCTTCTTTTTAATCATTACACCTATATGTAAAATTTTTAAAAAAATCAACCATGGAAAAATTTTAAATGAAAAATAAAAAAAATCAAATCTATATTTTTTGTTAGGAAAAAAAAGATCTATAGTCCATTTGAAAACAACATGCTAATCCCTCCTTCATTTTTATCGTCCTTCACCTCACTAATGCCACTTTTATTAATCACAAAACTTGAACTATTAAAAAATATAGTAGAAGCATTTTTGTCACTTCTTCTTCTCATATCCTCCTTTTCACCTCAAGATCATTGAACGAGTGCTGTAACTGCTTTAATGGTCTTTATATAAACGCAAAAGCAAATGAAAAAAAAAAAAAAAGGACTTATACTAGACTTATGAAGCTTTTTTTTTAAAAAAAATTTGTTCGTGTGCGTGAGCTTATAAGTAGATTTGTAATATAAAATTTGTTAGTTCAAAGTTTTGTAATTTCGAAAATTTTAATTCAGGTTACTTTGTTGTATTGAAATATTTGATTAATAACTTTTCTAGTTAAATGAAAAAAAATCAAGAAAGAGAGTGACATTGATGCATATCAACATAGGAACACTTCATCAAATTCGAATCCTTTGAGCTTTGACGGAGAACTTATAATGAGATTGAGAGCTAAAAGGATGAAAGAGGCCATAATAGGATTTGTGCACGAGAATTTCGAGCGTATGGGACAAGGTGAAAGTGATTTGGTGGAAACTAAGTCAAGCAACTTAATTAATTATGTTCAAGCCGATACACGCCTGTGTGCACTTTTACACGGCCATGTTTCAAGTACCCAAAATAGCCAATAGGGTACACAGGCCACAGACACGTCCATGTTCAAGGTGCTTAAAATGTCCAGTAAGGTACACGGCCAAAGACACACCCGTGTATGAATAGGCATCAGACCGTGTAACATTATGTCTCAAAATCATTGTCGAAACACGCCCGTGTGTGAGCAAGCCTAGCCCGTGCAACAAACCGTGTAGCATTCTGCCAGTTTATCACAATGACAACACGGCCGTGTGTTCAATGACAAGCCCATGTCTTAACAATGATACTTTATCTGATTTTTGTATTTAAATAAGAGTTTTCTTTATTTAGGATTTGTGTCTAATTAGGAGTATAGTTGTTTATTCCTAAAGAGTTGTCTTTTGGAATCAACTTAGGTTTAGGATTACAAGTCTATAAATACTTCTAAAAACATTATTTTTTTAATAGTAGAATTGATATTGATTATTTTTAAATTCAGATTTGAATTTTCTTGAGTTCTTGCAAGAGCTATATTTGAATTTGCTTCGAGCGTATTGCGAATTCAACCTTTTGATAATTAGAGTTCTTAGCTTTTAGATAGCTATTGGGTTCTAATTCTTTTCCGGTTTATGTGTTTAGTGACACGCTCGTATCTCAATAATTATACTTAATCTAATTTTTGTATTTAAATAGGAGTTTTCTTTATTTAGAATTTGTGTCTAATTAGGAGTATATTTGTTTATTCCTAAAGAGTTGTCTTTTGAAATTAGCTTAGGTTTAGGATTACAAGTCTATAAATACTTGTAAAAATATTTTTTTTTATAGTAGAATTAATATTGATTATTTTCAAATTCAGATTTGAATTTTTTTGAGTTCTTGCGAGAGCTATCTTTGAACTTGCTTTGAGCGTATTGCGAATTCAACCATTTGATAATAAGAGTTCTTAGCTTTTAGATAGCTATTAGGTTTTAATTCTTTTCCGGTTTACACTAGATAGATCTTTGGGCAATGGTTCCAATAGATTGTTACAGTTCCTAGTTGTTAGATAACTAGAGGATTGTATCAAATTTGGTATCAGAGCACAGACTTTAGTATAAGCTACGTATCCCTAGCATAGTATTTGTACATTAAAAAAAAGTTACAAGAAAAATCGACATCATCAAGTTCATCTGCATCAAAATTGCATTAAGTGATTCGGCCCCAATAACATCAAGGAAGCTGTATCGACAATAGCCCGTTGCATCAATAAAATTCATGGGTAATTCGGCCCTAACAATATTAAGGAAGCTGTATCGACCATAGCCCATTGCATCAATAAAATTCGTGGGTAAGCGTTCTAGTACGTGAAACCTCATCAAATTTGTATATCTTCACCTTATTTTTCTTTGCATACCTACCCTAATATCATTCTTCATCTTTGAACTCTTCTTCCTACCCATTTTCACATTTCAACATCCAAAAATTTGATCTCTTTTTCATAACCACAATTTTCTTCATCTTATATTTCTAGACCCTATTAAAAACCAAAAAAGTTACAATAAAATTCGTGCATAAATAGCCTCAAAATTCTATTATACCTAAAATAAACCAAAACAGCCCCAAAAATCACATAATTTGGGATTTAAGCTCATAAGGTGTTTAAAGGCTTTCAGAGTTAATCCTTTTAGTTTTTTTTCACTATTAGCATTAGTTGTCAAAGTGTGATTTGTAATTCTCTCAAAAGTAGTAGAAGTTTAGCTCAATTAAGAACTCAAAAGGGAATTCTAGTAAGTGCTGAATTTGTGAGTGCATTAAAGGGATTTCTAATATGATTGAGAGAAACATGTGCAGGAGTGTTACAATAGGAATTTTTCTTTTAGATATACATCATGGAAATAAAATAGAAGATTACATTAGAGGCAATACACAGAATGTTATAAAAGATGATGGCTCAACAAGAGGACATGAGGAGTGAAAGTTAAAAAGTCCATGAGAGGTTGGAGCTAGGTACCCCTATTCGAGCAAGGGACACCAAACACATTCTTTTCGATGATTTAGAAGAAGAGGCAGCCAAAAAAGGATCTACACATGCCAACAGGAGTAAATCCAAGGATGGAAATTTGGGATCAATCAAGATAAAAATTCCAGCTTTGCAAGGTAAAATTGATCCGAAGGCTTACTTAGAATGGGAAAAGAAGGTTGAGTGTGTGTTCGAGTGCCATAATTACACTGAAAAAAAGAAGGTAAATTTGGCAACCATGGAGTTCACTGACTATGCCAGTGTATGGTGGGATCAATTTACCTCCATTAGACATAGAAATGGAGAAGGTCATATTTCATCATAGTTTGAGATGAAAACCATAATGAGGAAGAGATTTGTACCTCAACACTATTATAGGGAGCTATATAATAGGCTACAAAAGCTGACCCAAGGCTCTAGAAGTGTTGAAGAGTATTATCAAAAGATAGAGATGGCTATAATTCGAGCAAACATTGAAGAGGATAGAGAGGCTACCATGGCATGATTTTTATTAGGTTTGAACTATAAAATTGCTAACTTTGTTGAATTGTATTATTATGTAGATTTGGAGGACATGGTACACATGGCAATCAAGGTGGAAAAGTAATTGAACGTAAAAACCAAGGTAAATTTAATACCTACATCCCCATGGAAATCGACTTGGAAGAATAACAAAAGAGGAAAGGTAAGTGCAAATAAGGGCAGATTTGAGCCAAATAAAAGCAAGGATGTTACTACACCAAACGCGTAACCTAAAGATGACAAATCTAAGAATAAGTCAAGTAATATTTAGTGTTTTAGATACTATGACCCTACGTAATGGGGAGGTGGTGAGCGAGGATAAGGATGATGATGATGATTTGAGTGACATGCCACCATTGGAGGACGCATCTGATGTAGAGGGAGATGAATCAGCCCCTCAAGGACCAGTTTACATATTAGTTACTAGGCATGCCTTAAGCATACAAACTAAGAAGGAAGAGGTACAACGTGAGAACATCTTTCATACTAGGTGCATAATAGATAATAAACTATGTAGTATGATCATAGATGGTGGGAGTTGTGCTAATATTGTTAATGTTGTTTTAGTTAATAAATTGGGAATTAAAATAACTAAACACCCTAGGCTTTATAGATTATAATGGTTGAATAATAGTGGGGATATTAAGGTCACTAGGTAAATATTAATTTCATTCTCTATTGAGTGTTATCATGATGCATTCATTTACACATTATTTACCTTTTAAAATTATGTATAGTTTTAATCCTTTAACACCATTAGATTTATCACCTTTATCTGTGAATAAGCAAGTTAAATTAGATGGTCTTCGAAAGGCAGATTTTATGCGTAATTTACATAAAAAGGTACGATAAAATATTGAACAGTGAAACCAACAAGTGGCAGATCAAAGAAATAAATGACGTAAGCAATTGATTTTTAAGCCTGGATATTAGGTATGGTTGCATTTATGCAAGGAAAGGTTTTCTATTCAAAGGAGACATATGTTATATCCTAGAGGAGAAAAACCATTTTAAATTATGGAAAGGGTCAATGATAATGCCTACACATTAGTTCTCCCTGGTGAGTATAATGATTTTGCAACCTTTAATGTATCTGACCTTCTTCCTTTTGATTATGAAGGTGGAGATTCGAGGGTGAATCCTTTAGAGGAAGGGGAGAGTGATGCATATGAACATAGGAACATTCCATCAAATTCGAATCCTTTGAGCTATGATGGAGGACCTATAATGAGATTGAGAGTTAAGAGGATGAAAGAGGCCATCACAGGACTTGTGCACGAGAATCTCGAGCGTATGGGATAAGGTGGAAGTGATTTGGTGGAAATTAAGTCAATTAACTTAGTTAATTATATTTAGGCCAATACACGTCCGTATGCACTTTTACACGACCGTGTTTCAAGTACCCAAAACAGCTAGTAGGGTGTACAGGCCACACATACATCCATGTTCAAGGTGCTTAAAATATCCAGTAAGATACACGGCCAGAGACACGCCCGTGTATAGACATCAGGCCGTGTAACATTTTATCTCAAAATCATCATCGAAACATACCTATGTGTGAGCAAGCCCAGCCCGTATAGCATTCTGCCAGTTTATCACAATAACAACATGACCATGTGTTCATCAACACACCTATGTCTCGACAATGATACTTTATTCAATTTTTGTATTTAAATAGGAGTTTTCTTTATTTAGAATTTGTATCTAATTAGAAGTATAGTTATTTATTCCTAAAGAATTATCTTTTGGAATCAGCTTAGTTTTAGGATTACAAGTCTATAAATACTTGTAAAAATATTATTTTTTTATAGTGAATTGATATTGATTATTTTCAAATTTAGATTTGAATTTGCTTAAGTTCTAGTGAGAGCTATCTTCGAATTTGCTTCGAGCGTGTTGCGAATTCAACCCTTTGATAATTAGAGTATAAAATAGCCTCTGTTATATGAACATGTATAAAGCAGCATTGAACTTCCTCATGCGTGCTCTTGTCATTGGGCCTTTATACTCAAGTGGATCCTTTGGTTTATCATCATGTTTGGTGCTCACGGCCGTGTTTTGACTTGTGTCTTATATATGCATTGTAACACGGCTAAGCATCCACCCTTGTATATCTTTGACTTAATCAATCAAGACCTACACGGGCGTGTGTTTACCCGTGTTCTTCATCCAAAATGCTATACGGTCTAAAACATGGCCATGTCTTCAATAATGCATAGATCCATTTTTCCTCCGAGGCATACACGGCTATGTACTTGCCTGTGTCAATTTTTTGCACAAAAATTTAACTTCTAATCCTTATTTTCTTTAAGATTTTTCACCCTTAACCTTGGCAAATGTCTTTTACACCCCTACAAAACACAAACACATGCAATTACCTATTTTAAACATAAATTAACATAAATAAAATATAAAATTAACATAAATTAACTCCTAAAATATATACTAATTTGATACAATCACATTTCCCCACACTTAAGTATTTGCTTGTCCTAAAAATTACTCAAACTATAACACCCGCCCTCTAGTATATGTATTTCTGATATATACATTGTATTTTATATATAGTATAGAATTGGAATTCATTTGAGTTAAATATGTGCATGAGATATATAGAAGGACTAAATTGTAAGGAAAGTTTAGAGTAGATTGTTATAATAGAAAGTTATGGGTTAATGTGTAATTATTCCATTTCATTAAGGGGAAGAAAGAATATAGTCGGGATATTTGGTTATAATTATAAAGAGCATTATTATGTTAGAGATAATTATGCATTAATGGGGAAAAGACTTTAGAAGCAAATAGTAAATTTTGATTGGTGATTGTATATGTGTATATATGTGGGTGTAAAAGTGTAGAGATTTGAGAAGAGAAGAAGAGGGAGTTCTTGATTGATTTGTGGAGAGTTTTTTTATCTTGTTTAAGCTATCACACAATTTCTTTGGGAAGGTTTAGGAGGTTATTAATCCATTAGAGTTTTAATTGGTAAGCATTACCTGTGTTGTTGATTGATTGAAATTGAATGTTGATTGTTGCAAAATTCAGGTATGTTTTCCTCTATTTTTTAGTCCCAAAATTTTTCCCATAATTTAGGCTATAGAACTTGATTTGAGCATGGTTGGAGGTTCTGAAAACTTCAAAGAGTCTTCTATAACTTTTATATTTTAATATTAGACTGAATCTGTAGGTATAAGGGGCTCAACATTTTATTGCTCATGCTAATGGTCATATTCTACCCGAATGGATTCAAAAATTCAAAAATAATTCTATACATGTCTGATTTAAGTAATTCTAATTAGAATTGATAGTAGACTCATATATGTAAAATTTGTATAAATTTCGTGATCATAGGATGTGTCTATGATGTTTTAGAGTACCATGAATATCATGCATCAAACATGCCAATAGTATTATATAGGCTGGTTTGTGCATTTTCTTATATGTTGGTTATATGGTGATATATAGAGTTATAGAACTCTAAATTGAGCAAAGTTTAATGTTCTGAAAACTTTAAGGAGTCCTCTATAACTCTTATATTCTGATATTGAGCTGAATCTGTTTCTAAGAGAGTCTAATAGAGCTTGACATTTTATTGCTCACTCTGATTACTTGTGTGATCCGGTTTCAGTCAAAAATTCATAATTTATTTTATATACATCCAAATTAAGTAATTCCAATTGAGAATTAAAATAGACTCATAATTCTATCTTTTATAATTTAAGAGGAGCCAAAAGATTTATGTGCATAATTTTAGAGCATATCATATTAAGGTTATAAATTGCTGTTTGATTTATGGCTATATGTAGGAGTTTCAAGGGGCAAAGGAGGTTTAATCAACTAGAGAAGCTATTCTTATTTAAAGTGGAAAGTGTTAGTATAGTAGTATGCACTAGAGGCAATCTTGTATTATGACATTGTATATTATCCCAAATGGCCATGTAATGTTCTTTTAAATAAAGTGTTTATTTATTTGAAACATTACTCCATTAGCATTATGTTAAATAAATGTATTATCAAGAGTTGATAATATGAGTGACACATTTGTTTAGTACATATGCTATAAAATTGTTCATAGTCAATAAATTAATATTTGGTTAATATTAATTTGATTATCACC